>JAHZNE010000582.1:0-18423 GCA_027744055.1 Callyntrura sp. NNG-2020
TGGCATCAGCATGCCGCGCGCGACATCATCTTGTTACTACAGTCGCACAAAAAGTGATCATTCAAGTAATCCGTCTAGTCAACATTGGCAGCCATGATCACAAGAAGTTGCATTAGTTAAATGTTGATGTATATATGTGCTCTCATTCAACACACATATAGGCAGATAATAACCATAACCATAACCACAAGTCACAATCACAGTTTAGCACAACCGCTAACTGGTCACCGGGTCACCCACCGCAATTGTATTAGCCAGTGGTTGCTACTTAATTAAGCGTCACATTTATATTTACAAACTACATATTTAGTAGAAATAGGGAACTAAACGGAAATCTTTGGAATCTTACCAAAATGGCAAGAAATAGTACGAAACCTCTTGAAAACTAGTATAATTTTTAATGACTGGATTACATATTTGTGATAACACAATGCTGCAGATTTCTAACTGCATATTACTTGCAATGTTTTAAAAACTCGACTATGCAAGTTGATGGTAAACGGTGGAAACCACAAATCATGTAGCCGGTAGCATGTAAACACAGTAATGTACACACTCTATATTACGAACACATGTGAAGAGAAAACAAAATCACATGTTACATCCTAGCTGCATACTAAAATACCACCATACATCTCTCATACTTACTCGAATCGCATGCCAAAATGTGAATTGCCAATTGCCAACCATGACCACAACAGACTATACATGATGTAGAGCTGTAGAGAAAAGAAACAAGTTATACTCATCATCGTAGATAGTGGATTCGTCATGAAAAAAGTTGCACCGTGCAAAAAATGTAAACGTTACACATAAAGTTGACGCAAAAAGAAACAATAATACTGAAATAAATTACAGATGGCTACTTAAAATCTACCTATGTTTCCAAAAAATCCGAATCGCCCATTGTGCATGTAATCTTGCTATAATTTCGGGGCACATGGATTTCCCCATGTTGTCCATTATACAAATCTGCTATCAAACAAGTACATGGAAATAACTCATCTTGGCTTTAATTTTATTTCTGCATTGTTTTTTTTCGCTATGAGCCATGCGTTATGCGTTTACGTTATGCCATACCGACGAAATTTACATACAACACCTGGTACAAAACGCTGAAAACTATTAACGGTACAAGCTCACTCTCGTTGCCCTGAAAGGGTTAAATGCTACTTTGTCAGTGTCTTTATTGTTCACTTTATTCATGCTCATACTTGTACAATGATTACCTATTGAAATCCAGTCATATCTTATAAACATGGCACGTATTGTATCGCATTTCATTTAGCAGTTCCATCCCCTGTCGCTGACAAGCAATACATAAACATAGTTTACCTTTAAAATTACTCTTATTTATGGCGCTTCTTTGAACACAGGATCGTACTTCTGAACTGTCTGAAAGCCAGGATGAAGAAATACATGACATTTAAAGGGGTTGGGATTGTGGCAGCTACTTTCTTCACTCTGGTTTCATGCGGAGTCATAATGCCCCAAACATCTATACAAGAGCTTGTTGACAAAGCACGTATGTACCAAATTGTATCCCACAGCACCACACGTTTATTAAGGAATAAAGTATTAAAGATAGAGACATGCAATGGCTGTCTTTTACTTAACTATTTAATTTTCCTTCTGGTTCTGAAATGAACATTTCCTTTGATATATATAGTTATTGAAAGTCTAGCACAGCAGCAGAGGGATTTACTCGAAGAGGATGAAGCCCTTCTTCACGACCAGGACCCAGAGGTTACTCCTGGTTTTTTTGAAGGAGATATGGCAGGAATTTACCACGAGAATGAGGTAAAATTAGTTATCGTTAAAACATGTTTTTAAATCGTTTTCATAATCGCAACTATCACAAACATAACATATTTTATTGACTGATTAAACATTTTTAGCTTGGGAGAGTAGGAATAAACTTTGAAAAATTTCCTGACAGGAGATGGCCGAACAATAGCGTGCAATATCTTATCAGCCATTTATACTGTAAGTCTCCTTAAATCCAATTTTGCATTTTAAGACAAACGGTATCATAAAGAATGTTTGATTTTTTTACTAATTTAAAGATCCAGAACAGTATAGAATAATTAAAACAGCACTAGACATTTTGGATTTTTTTACGTGCATCGATTTTAAGGAATGGGATGGTAAAGAACCGGACTATTTGATTATTTGGCCAGTTAAAAAACCTGCAGGGTAATTGCAGTAATACATTACATTGTATTATATACTAACATTCACGGGGGAAAGTGAGATGAGAAGAATATTATATAAAATCACCCTCACAGGTAAAATTGTTTTGTGATTATTCCTTTTTGAGTAGCTGCTGGTCGTACGTAGGACGTCTAGGTGGCCCTCAAATAGTATCTTTACAAGCGCCGGATAAAAAGTCTCCTCAGTGTTTTGCTGGAATAGGGCGTCCATTACATGAGGTAATGAAAAATACATGAAAAAATCCGAAACATGAATTTTTGTAACTTCTGTCTATGCGGCTTTTTGCAAATAAAGCGGGGCGACACGACTTGAGATTAGCACACGTTGTTTATGATACTGATGCATAATCTGATTACTCCATCTTTGGTCTTAGATAATGCACGCCTTGGGGGTATACCACGAACAATCACGACCAGACCGTGACAAGTACATCAGTGTCGTCAAGAATAATGTCATTAGAGGTAGTAATAAAATTGTAAAAGGCCGTTTACCTAAAACGATGCTGTTTAAGACTGGTTTTGTGGTGCTGCCGACTTTGATTTTATCCATTTGTGTCTGCAGGTTTCATCAATAACTTTGATAAGCTGTCAACGAAAAATGTGTCCTTGCCCTTTGACTACGATTATAACAGTATCATGCATTATGGCGTGAACTTTTTTAGGTATGCTACTTACAAGTTATCAATTTCATTTTTGTTAAGGTTTCTATTTCATTTTCATTAACAGATAATTTAAATAATCGGTCATTATGTAGCGCTAATCGTGGTCGGCCAACACTCGTCACGAAACAAAAAGGAACAAAAATTGGTCAGCGCATCAATCTAAGTAAGTTAGACTGTTTGAAGTTGAATGCTCTGTATGGCTGCCTGGACGATGCTAACCCTTTTGTGAAGAGACAGTATGAAACCATATGCGACTTCCTGGGTCTGGAATCCACTTTCCCGAAGAAATCGAAAGATACCAAGACAAAAGAAAAGATAAAAAACTCAACAGACAAGAGCAAAACTACTCCCAAACCCGGCAACAAGACCAAACCCAAGGCGACAACTACCAAGAAGCCATACACTACTGTAAGTAGACAAACGTCAAAACCAACGCCTGCACCGACAAAGAAAAATTCTACAATGCCCAGTAAAAGCACCACTCAGAAAACTGTGGGATGGGGTATCAATAAACTCCATGCTACAACACAAAAAAGTATTATTACTTCAACTGCGAAGGTCGTTATTCCTGCCAGTGCCGCCAGAACTCCAATGACAACAAGTCGACCAAGATCAAGCAGTGAAGAACACATGCTAAAATTGTTCAGAAGTATACAATGACTATAACGGAAGGGATTGATAACAACAAGTTAAATTATTGGATTGAATTGTGCAAATGCAATAATTTCCTTTTGTATGATGATCTTATTTATGGACGCTAACAAGTTCTTGGCTCTTAATCTTATTATGTAGAACATATGTTAGAGCTACTTTTGTTATGTGGGTACAACACGGGTGATATTCTATCGAGCTGAAAGTTATTTATGGTAAAGACAATAAACCATTTTCTTAAGATTTTGCTTTGCTGTTTTTTATACACGTTTTCGGTACTATGTAATTTTTCGAATAACACCTGCAGTGCAGACAAAAGGCTCCATCCAGTACTTAACTCACCTAGCTGACTGGTGCCCCAGAAATAATATATGTGCTAGCCACCATCAATAATGCATAGATCATTACCCGAATTTCTTAAAGATGAAACTGAAATGAAAGTAATGTGGCAAAATCGTATTTGACATGTTATCTTTATTCTTATCCTCCACATCTTGTGTTTGGGAATATGTACTTAACAGACTACATAGATAGGTAGTGACTCACTACTAAAAGAGCGTATATGTATATTCACACCATTCACCGTTTGCACAGTTGACAGTAATCATTATGTGTTACATACCCTATGCAACATAGGCCAGTTATAAATTAGAAATGCGTCGTTCTTTTAAAACATTTGAAGAAAACAGGTAAGATTTTTCGATAAGATATCCCACCTACGGAAACGGAAAGAGATACCTTATCGATTGTAAAATATGACAAAGGCACAAAGGTATTAGGTTAAAGTAAGGAATCGGGATTTCATACTGCATCCCATCCCAACTAGGGATGCAGTATGGAATTTCCTATAATAATTTCCGCTAATGCAACCTAACCTAAACCAAACCTAACCTAAATTTACAAACCAAAAAGATGCAGTATGGGAAGTTAACATAGGGATGCAGTATGAAACCGTATATTTTGATGGAGATAGGATACAGGACCTGCATGTACAGGTAGCTTGCGTCAAAGAGTTTGTTACACGTACTACTACACGTAACAAATGCAAAATGCAAAAAAAATCTATTCACACGTGGTGTACCACTAAACAGTTAAGGATTTAGATTATGTTGACTCATTACTCCTTTGTTGTCAACTGTTGCCTGCAACAATATTTTTTGCATACACTGTACGATACCAGCGATACGTTCTGATCTGCAATACTTCTACCACAAAACACTAATGCTTGTAGCTACCAGGTAATAATATCGTTACAATATAATTCTCCAACTAACCGAACACTTTAAAGTAAACAGTTGTTTCAGCTAAAATTAAAATATAACTATCCAATCCCACACAGCATCAACTTTTTACAACCTGCTGTTACTTAAAAAAATCACATCTTTAAATTACATTCTAGCAATCCCTATGCTGGATTAATGGAAGTGATTACAAGTAAATACAACTTGCAAGCAACTCATTATAGTATCGCGTATCACAGTAGGAATACGAGTGTAATTTATGTAAAATACAAATGCTTTGTTTCTCTATGAATAGTTTTGCGAGATTTCAGTTACCGTTTTGTTCGGTTGTGTCGTGTGTACATATTGTGTGACTATTTGGCTTCAGCGGCGGCAGTGGCAGTGGTAATAATATTATCATGGTGAATCTACGCAAGTTCTTTGCACGTAGCAAATATAATATAGTCCATATTTGTTAGTATACCTAATAGGGACGATTCGCAGTCTTTTCAATAATAATTTTCATCATTTGTGTTCGTAACGAGTTCGGAGTCCACTAAGAAACTTTTCGGTAGAGGCGAACATCCAGAGACAGCCAGCTACTTACATCGCCGAAGAACATATGTAAGTAAAGCACTCTAGTAGAATGATTCAATTTTGCCTAGCACACGTATAGTCCATAGGACCATATTGGTAATGGTAGCAGTCAAACAAGACTGTCACACAGTCACAACGGATGAGTGGGAAAGTGAAGGAAGAGAATAAGAAGAAAATGTTTCTCTCTCCTTTTGTCGTGCTGTATGTAGATATCCTTAGTTCAGCTTCACGTCTATACAAAAGAAAATCTTCACGCAGGCATACGCATTCCTTCCTATAACCATTCTGTGTGCTCTTCTTCATAGTATCATCATCTTCAGTTTAGTATTCATACTTCACAGAGGAAGATTCTTATTATGCATTTTAAAACACAGCGCATACTTGACACGATAATACATCTGTGGGCCTGTGACGTAACAAATGGTGAAAGAAAGAGCTTTTTTTGAAAACAGACAGGGAGATTCTCCATTTACTCACTCGTATTGTTTTCAGCACATTTAAAACTATATTTAATAATCAGTGGTTTTAATGTCAAATTACTGGAATAATTGATTGGTGACTTGGTGCTTTTAGGGGGTAGTTGATAGCAAACAAGCAGTCTGTTTTGAGTACTCTTGAAGAAGGATTTTCAATCTATTTTCGTTTTACTTGAAGCAGCCCTTTTTAAAATTATTTATAAACAGCGACAACCGGTGACCGGTACGGCCTTTTTAAGTTTTAATAATTAAGTAGGTTTGGGAGTACAACGGAGAAATGTGTGTGGTTCACGGATAGCAGGAGAGGGTATCATATGTGTGTGTTGACTTTGGATCGGATGTTGGATTTGGATTGGATGGTGAACGCTGGACTGTGTGACTAATATTGGCTTGTAAACATTCACATGACGTTTGAAGTTACATGGAATTCCGATGGAACCAATGTGGTAGATTAAAAACAACCGAAAGGACTTTAGTTATAATTGGAAGGAATATCCCCTGAAGGACAATACAAAGTAATTCTACATTGAAACTTTATTTATTCTAAATTTGCTATTATATTGAAGAATTTTTTGGTAAATTTTAAGATTTACAACATAATGGATCTGTATAACGAAGAGAAAGGGGGCCTTTTTAGGCAAGTAATGAAGCATAACACAATGGCTGCGGCATTCAAACACACGGGTTACGAAGATCGCTCAAGTGAACGCAGAGAAAAGAAATGTACTGCGGATGATCCTGAATTGTCTCCTCAAATAAAATATATAAATCTTATTTTAAAACAATGGGCGACCGACCCAGAACCGGAGCACTTGTTTCAGCCGAAACGCTGGAAAAAATGGATCCGGCACGTGGCTCAGAAGCTAAATGAACCAGAAAAATTTTCAAATCCTGATACCCTCGACACGTATGCCAACACTTTGATAACTATGTTCTGCGATGTCAATTTCTCATTTCTTCATAATGCTTCTATGAGTCTCGACGAGAATCAGAAATCAATACTGTACACTATGAAAGATATACGAGAAGACAAGGAAGATGAAATGTTGGCCCGCGAAGCGTCTAACAACAATTTAGGTGGTTTTAATAGAATTGGCATAGATGTGTCCGAAGACGTAATTATTGTAGAAGATTCATGTAATCTTCCTCTCAAACTTAGCAACGCTAATTCAGGCTCCCCTATTTGCTCCAGTAATGGGAGCCCCGATCGAATTTTTTCAGAGTTTGATACACATTTCTCAAAAGGTAGACGAGACTGTCATTTCAACTCGTCTCATAAATATTCAAGATTTACCAACGGTGAAACACTGTCAAGGAAAAGGAACAGGAAAACTGACGCACATATTCCCTCATCTGTACATAATAGCGACAGGAAAAAATATCGCAGTGAAAACAATCAATACTTCAAACCACTAAATGTTAAAAAGGTGCCTCGAAAGCCAATTTGTACAGGAGAGGATGATAATGCGCAATATTATCATGCCCTTGGAAGACTTTCGGAACCTAAACCTTGTAACGCTAGATGTGTGGAAAAAGAGAATGACCTAAAATCATTCGAATTCGACGAATGTTACGAAAATTTGACATGTGATGATGATGTAATAATCGAAAACCCAACACCTCCCTGCTCACCTGCAGGAACCAACAGCGAAACTGATAATTGTAGATCTAAAAACGACGACAGTTTTAGAAACGTCAACACATCATGTGTTTCTCCCACCGCTACTTCTCCTGTATACAGAAGAGACCTTTTCTACAACACGAGCGCAAAACTGAAGGATGGAGACTCAAGAATTGCCCAGAATAAAAAAATTAAAGGAATAAGATTACGACCTTCGTCTAACGAACAATTTACTGATACTATTAATAGTAAAATTATCGAGGAGGATTTTGAGCTACCAGATATTGAGCCCGTTGAAACTATTGAGCAAGGTACATCTATTTTTGTAATATACCATTGTCATACAATTTTAATCTAATGTTTTTTCTCTCAATTATATTAACAGACAAAGAGAATTATCCCGTTAGTGCTGATGAGATAGCTGTGAAGTACCCCAAACCGCCTACAGCTCCTGCTTTAACTCTAGAAATATTCGAAACTTTAAAAACTGTTGTAAGATAACAATATTTCTCCACGTGTAGTGTGCCTTCCGCAGTACTTTTCAATAATTCGATCACATATATGTTTCAATTACAGTTGGACAAACCACCAAAGCAAAAGATAGTTTTAGGATTTTCTCTTTATATTCTTCAAGAAGACTTGGCCATTTTTAACAAAGATACAGAATGGCTAAACGATCGGGTACATAGCAAACTACGCATTTTGTTTAATTTTTTACTGTTCGAGACCAGATTTCAAAATGCTCGTGTCTAAATTTTTTGCTGTAGAATATTGACTTTTACTTGGAGATAATCAGAGAAAGAAGTACAAAAGGTGGATTTCCACGAGTATACATATTTCACAGTTTTTTCTACGCCCTATTGACTGGCAAGGACGGTGGCTATGAAATAGTGCAAGAGACAACAGGAGAGGTCAGTATAAACTAGTAGTAATAGTTAGTAATTACTATATTATTTAACTATTAAAACATTTTTGTGCACAGGACGACATATTCAAATATGATATCGTATTCTTTCCGGTGAATTTAAACCAACACTGGAGATTGGTAGTGGTCAAGTTCCAGGAAAAGTCTCTTAAATGTTACGATTCGATGCGGCACGATAATTCCGAAATTCTAAGAGTAAGTTATCCGTACTTTGGTGTACGCTGTACATTTTACTGCTTTCTCATTTCTATCATCTATATGAAATAAAAATATTATCAACTCTCTAAACTGCAAAGACCGATGAGGTTAAATTACTGTATTAGTCAACGTGATTGCATTAGCTGTAACTCACTCACTCACTGTTCAATTTTTATTATTTGTAGAATATTGGCCAATATCTTCGCAAAGAATATCATCGAAAACACCGAAATTATCCGGAAGATCCTTTACGCGGTTACGTAAGCGAAGATGATAGAATGAGTCCCGTGTCTTTTCAGATTTCCGGGGAGAAAGTGAAAACACGCATGTTTTTCGATTCAAATTCCTGGATTGTAGAAAATGTTTCGAGTGAGGTATGGACTGGAATATTGAGAAGTCGAATATAAATTAAATAATAAATAAATGAACAAAATTTTGTTACGAATTTGTTTAATTTTTTTGCAGACAATTCCCCAGCAAAAGAATGCTATTGATTGTGGCATTTTTGTCCTGCAATATGCCGAATATCTCTCTAGAGCGACAGATTTTGATTTCGACCAGTCGCACATACCTTACTTTAGAAAACGAATGATGTTCGAAACGTTAACAAAGCAGATTTTGGCACCTGTTGGAAATGAAAATGTAGGAAAAATATAAAAACCATGTACTTTGCAAGAGGTCAATACATGATGGCGACAGGCGACATATGTAAGGCAACCAGCATCACCAACCCATCATAGGAAGTACGCTATCAAACGAGTTCAAGAATATTTGAACTAAAATATATCCGGGTATTTAAAACCACCGGTGACTTAAAAATCAATTTGCAGACTTGTAATTTTATATATTATATATCTTGTTTATCTGTAAAACCTACTCCGACTTTTTAATTTTACTTCGAATTTTAACACACTCTGTCGTGTATCATTATATCGTTACCACTTTCGAGTTACTTAAATTCATGCAGCATATGTAATGGTGCTATGCTAACTGCTTCGGACGAAAGTGTGATAATGATTCGTTCGTATTCCTTAGTTGTATTGTATTTTCCCTAGTTTTTGCAATTTTAAGAGGTGCATCTCGTATCAACGAAATCAATTTAATTTTTCAGTTTAGTATAAATACTAAGTATAGAATACTTTACCCTCCACTGTTATCCAATGCTAACTTTTGGATGTTCAGATAAACAACACTGTCAATATAGTGTATAGTGGTACTTTAATAAAGCGCAAACGAATCAATGAATATAAAAAATAAATAACTTTATTATCATTTATCTTGCATATAATGTACGGTTCTATTTGCACATAATAAGAAAGCAATTCCGAAAAGGAATAATTGTTATTATATTTTATTGTAGTACAAAAACTGGTTGAGATTATTTAAAAGGTTATCAGAAAATTATCACAAATGTAATTACTAAAATGCATATGACCACAATGAACACAAAGTACTTTACAGTAGAGACAAGACCTGTATAGAAGACAAAACTATTTTATTGCTGCTCTGAGTTGCTGCCGTGTTCGGGTGGAATATGGACGTTCATTAAGAGCAATAGATGGGCCATTGCTAATCGGGACATTGCGTCGTTTGGTATAGCAATCTGCATTAGACTGATTTGGCAGGAATACTTGACTAGGTTTGTTGTCCTCTGGTGGACTGTTTTGGGTTTGATAAAGGGGCAACAGGGACCGCCGTGAACTCTTCCGGACGACTTGTGTCGAGGATCTGTTAACAGTGTGTTTTACTACTTTCGTCTTCGTTGTTGTCTTTTTAAATTTACAAATGGCTTCTTCATTTGCAATCGGACACCATTCTTCCAGTTCTGGATGGTACCGTTGCATGTGCTCTTTACATTTATATTTAGAAGCATACCCTCGTAAACAAACTGGACAGCTAAACCGCGGAAGTTCGTTTTCCTGTCTTTTAGGGTTTACTTTAGCAGAATACCCAGTAGAATGTTTTTTCTTCATATGCAAAACAAGATTTCCCTTATAAGCAAAACTTCTATCCACACAGATATTACATACGAAAGGTTTCTCAATTGTATTGCTGTCGCGTCGACCATAAAACCGTCTCTTTCGACCAGTTAAAAAGGCTGGAGTTGCAGTAGTATTTTTACCGACCTTTACTACTGACAATGGATGTGCGGGAGACATATATTCACCTTTCTCAACGTCATCAAAACACAATTTTCTCTTAACAGCAAACACGAGCTTGTTGTCCGTAGGCACGCTACTTTCCATTTCAGGTACCTTTGCAGAAATCTGGCACACTAGGGTCTTATCATTTGGCGTTCGATCTGAGTCTATGACTCCAGTTCTTCTATTCCGTAGGCATCTAACTGGGGTGGGGTCTGAGATAATAGGGACAACTGGGTGATATTTTTGTTCTGGTGTTTCAAGAATTTTTTTCTGTAAAAATTCCCGTCGTCCCTTTCCTAAAGTGTTTGCTTTTTTCAAAATCAGTACTGAACCAGGTTTTTGAGACTTCCTTCGCCTTGTTTGCGTTCGCATCACTACATCAATAATTACATCAGACGGGACCCCAAATTTCAGAAGAAAGTCAAGAATGAAGCCATAGACTTCCAAGTAAAGTGCCTCTGGGTATTCAACTATGAAGGTTACCATTTCGTCGACAGCCTTTTTCATACAATTATTAATCCCATACTTTTTAACTATGCACACCTTTAACTCTATATCTATAAAAAATTCTTTCACGTGCGCAAAGTTAAATATCTGTGGTTTTCCAGTTGAATGTTGCATTGGTCGCAGGTATGGAACTGGCTTGTAGTCCTCGATAGTCTGATGAAATAAACCGGATGTTAATGATTTTGAACTTTAATAATATCATCCCTCAAATGTATTTTAAAGGTTATAGTAGTACAATACCTTTCCTAGATCAATCATGACATTTGCACTTTCAAAGCTAATGTCGGACCCAAGCAGTTTAAACAATTCTTTCAGACCGGCAACATCAACGTGAGCTAATATATTGGGATGGTAGTACGCTGCACTAATAAATGTTCGCCATTTAGAGATCGCTCTTGTATCTGGCGTTGGAATATTGGCTTCAATTGCCAGCGCTGCTGCACAAGGTTCTGTTTCACCTGCTATGACTTTTACCTCTTGTTGTTCCAACGTCAAACACGATGGCGCACTGTTTAGAATGAAATGAGGCAATTACAATATTCCAAACGCTGCCATTTGATTAGCGTATTAACTACTAATGTTTGAGGTGAAATGATAGACAATAAAAATATCATGCATAAATAAACAAAACGCACCCTGTTCTATGTTGACTATTTCGCTTTTTTAACATATATTATGCTCGGAACGTGCTTACCTTGTGAGCTCTTCAAATTTACAGTCTGTAAAAATATCTGACGTGGGAATATAATCTAAAACACTAATGTCATTGTCGGTCATTCCATAATCATATTGAGTAATCACAGGATTATTTAAAAGATCAGAATAGTCAGGTTCAAAGTTCCAGTCCATATTAGTCTTTTTATCTTCTTTCAACCTGTGAGTTCATTCAGTTCAAATGTTGGTTTTCTCTATTGTACTATTGTACATGTAATATGTACCTAGAGGTTCTTGGCGTCGTTGCCGGTTATAAATTTACAGCGCATGGAATTTCTCTACATATACTCTATTAAACTTTTCTGCTAAAATAATCGATCGATTTAAAACTTGAAATTGCACATAGCCAGTGACAGGGTGTATTAAATTAACTTTATTAGCTTGTTTTTAGTATACTTTCCAAAATATATTATGGCAATTTTAAACGTGATGTGGTGTCAGTCAGTCAAGAACTATTTATAAGGTACTCTATTTATAGCTTACCAACTCTATTCTATTGGGCTTTCGATTGTTTATACATTCACTTTAAAAGTCCTTCTGCTCGCGCCTGTGCCTCCTCGGCTTCTGTGAGACCAACGATATACGTGTGTGTCACTGCCGATTGCATTGTTGCTACCATTTGGAAAAATAAGATCCATTTGGTTCTCTTGCTTTCCACTTTTATCAATTGAGCATGGTGGTGGTGGATTGTGGATTGTGGTTGTGGAACCGAGCAAATACATATAGCATTTTTAGGTAAATTGTCCATGATAACCTATTGACACGATCCATACTCTAAATGGCTAATTACATTGGGCAATGCATAAATTGTGCAAATGCATAATCAAATTTAAGATTTACTTTACGAAGGAGGCAGGAATATGTAGGAAGTAGGATTATTTGTTGACCTTATCATCTTTGGATCATCGTGCGATGGCTATATGGTCCCCCGTGGCATCCTTAAGTCATTTGGTGTACAACATATTGCACATTTTCATGCAAAATTTGAAATCATTGCACATTGAGTACCTTTCCAAATAGTAGTAAATGACGTTTGTTTTAATGTGAGAAGTACACGCATAATATGCATGTACCTTACCTATCTATACATTGATGCATGCCATGGACATAATGAAGCAAATAAACAGATCACTGGATACTGGATTATTCTTGCTTTTTCAAATTTCATGTGCGCATATGTACCCATCTATTGTTTTCTCCGGCGGTATCTGGTTTTCTCATGAGAAAACAGTGTTTATTTGTTCGATAATACTATGTACTCTTATCCATTCCGCTCAAGCAGGAAATATGGTACATCCCTTTATTATTATACAACTCAACATCACACGGAAATGATCTAGTCTGTTTAAACAGAGAGGTAATCAGAGAGCCAAATGAAAGCAATGAACCTTCGATTTTTTTATTAAAGCTAAACTCCAAAAGTTCCGTCAGCAAGGACATCCGCTACAATACACAGCGTTGTCTGGAACATTATTTTGCACAACAGTGCTTCCATGTTTTCGAAATGAAAACGGATAGTATTCATAGGACAATTGACAACGCAGTACGCAGTGTCTCTTTAAATACAAAACAAACAAGGTTGTTCCTATTACATCGCTAAACTTACCAGTTGTCACTTGTGTGTTTTTCCGTTAATTTATTTAAAGCATCACTGCACACATTTCTACTGAATGCAGAAGCATATTAAGCATACACTTTTTTGCTTTCTTACACTCACACCACCACGTAGCACACCGTTACAAAGGAAATGAAAGTTTTTATGTTGATTTGATGCTTGACAGAAGCTGTAACCAACTTGTTAGTGTGAGGTGTGATGTGACGTATGATTAGTAGGATGCATATAACTACTAGCTAGTAGCAGTCATCACCATATTCATCTTACGGATAATGATACCAAAATGCAAAACCAGAGGCTGCTAAAAAGTGTTACTAGTAACTAGTAAACCGTATAATGGCGAAAGTAAACATTATATGATTAATTAGGCATACAGTTTCCTAAATAATTAACAATGTTCTCATCACACATTTATTTACTTCAGCTATTTTTGACGATGTGATCACATTGTGATAGACTAAGATGCATTTTTTAGAAGGCCAAGCACAAATTATCAATAGACACCTAAAGGAATTGATAGGTACGTCACAACAGGTTATTACGTAATGGGAGCATCAACATTTAATAAATCTGGCGTGCTGAGTGTGCCTTCTGCGTAAGGTTAGCTTTAATCAATTTTCGTTAATTCATTGTCAAAGTAAAAAAATCTCAGCAGTAACTGCTATCTCATTCTTCTTCAAAGAATGTAATTAGTAAATATTTGACAATGATTCTTACTTGGTCCCAGTGACTACAGTGAGTCGTAATTGCAATTACCAACACTTCATTGAAGGATCATACTTATGTGATGCAGGTGAAATAAAAAGTAGTACAATTTTTTGGTATAACAAATATTTTTTTTTCATTTTCATTGTCAATATGAAGCAGGTATACGCGTACGTGCGATTCAAGTGGAGATGTATTCATTTTTCCAGTTAATTGGCCTTGATGTTTATATGCACAAAGCAAGCGTCGTGTAACCAGCAGAACGAGTCTTCAGTTCCGAGGCATTGCGATAAGTTTCAAACCATCTTTCAGTAATGATTATTTTCAAAGCCAATTCTGAGAATTGGCGAATTACGCACAAACAAGGTTTCTTACGAATCATTATATTACCACGAAGAGAAGACAGTGCCACTTTTCATCAGGATCAAATGCGGTAGATCCACACACAAGCAGTTACACAGAAAGAAACGATGGAGCGTGAGATTTCCTGCAGGAAAAACATTTGCAGAGGAAAGGGAGAATGTAATTTGGGATCTGGGGTGTGCTCTTCCTCAGAAGCGTTTTATTGATCTGCGTGAAACATTCAAGAAGCTGTCAAAAATTTTACATTCATTATTAAAAGAAGCAACTTAACATAAAACTGTACTTGACTAACAGCCAAAAAATGCAACTTTACTAATTTTTTGTATAAATATGCCAAGTCGATAAGTTTGCTAAATAAGGAGACAGTTTGGTGACTGTTTATCAGAAAAATTGGTTGGAAAAAAGGATTGAATTGTTACTAAAAGTAGTTGACAAAAATTAATGACACAATAAGCCAGAATGAGTTTGTTTTTACACTTTTTATTTTTCCATGTGACACATACATTGGAGCAGAATTAGGTGGAAAATTTATCTAAAATTCTTAAATAATCTGGAAACTGCCTTGTTGGTTGTCACTGGGTCACTTATTTGGCGTTGAACTACAATTCAGTGCACAAAAAAGCAGTTTATTGTACAAACACAACACTCATATTCTCACATGTCATTCTTCTTTCTGAAAAAGGACTCTTGTTCTCTTTGTCTGTCTGCATTCACACTATTCATTTTGTCTTGTTTTGCCTCCAACGACGATTCCTTGATTAAATATACACAAATGCTGAATTACTATTTGGAATGTTATACTTTGAACCCATTTTTACTGAAGTTCACACTGAAATGTAAATATGTAAACATCATCTCGTTGTATTCCTCTCTGGGCCATTTCCAAAGTAAAGTAGTAATGAATTGCCCTGTTTGTCATACAGTTGGTCTAATGAATAGCCACGTACGTTCCTGTTTCTTTATTTAATGTAGCATAAAACGTAATTGTTGACGATTATGAGTTTAATTAATATTGGTGGAAACTGGTGTGAAATCCAAATAAAAGATTACTCATGCTTTTCTTGTTCTGTTTTATAAATACACCTCGCCTCAGAAAGAAGTATACATGTCAAGAGCAAGCAGTGTTAAATTCTTACGATTTTCGTAGCAGCACACAAAACTTTTACGTAAGATGCAACTTCACCGAAGAAAAAAACTAATATAATTACATGTGTGCATGTCGTGGAGCATTTATTTGTGTCACTTATTATGTATATGTTTAGCCTCACATGCAAATAATAATGTTATTTTTGTTGTACCATTTGGAAAAAAACAACACAGATTTTACTACATAAACATAATATATGTTGGGCAAGAGAGCCTTTGATAACGCTTTTGATGATGAGGATGATGATGACGAAGACGATTCCATTCCCCTGCAAACAACCACACCATCAACGTAATACGTAGTGGAATAGAGAGATGGATAATATTTGTTTGTAGTTTGTGCATCACAAAATGGGAAACATGATCAAGATGAGCTGCAGAACAGAACCTCACTGAGCCGTTTTGATACAAAGAGCTTAAATCTCACCAACTGCTGGTTCACAAGTCTCAGTCGATCTACAACCTCTTTGGAATGAGGACGGCAACATTTTTGTGCTTACGGTTTATGCTACCTACACTCTCTACATGGTGGTTTGTTTTGATGTGATATAAAGCAAAAAGTACACACACACACACACAAGCTATATTATTGTTGGTTTTGTTCGATTTGTTTCTGGTGTCGAAGAGTCATTGTTCCTCTTGCCACAACATCACACACAACCACATCGAATAAACATGACAAAAAGTGATAATCAGGCACCACAGCTCTCTGAATCAGTATAGAACACTCTTTGTTTTTCATCCCATCTTTTTTACTGCGGAAAAAGTGCAGTTAAACTGACTGTCACATAATCGTCACATTTTTTTACACCGTAACCAAAATCAATCGTGATATAGTACGATCAGAACGTACTCGACACACCAAAGCTAGGGGAGAGAATCAGCGTCATATCAGATACAAAATAAAAGTTTGTTTTACTTGCAACACACACACACACACACACACACAGGTGTGATGATAGGATAATCCGGCGGAGATATTTTTCTTTTACATAATCATTTCTGTAAGCGTGAATCTTATCTAATTCCCAATTATTGCAAGCCAGCATTTAACTGCATTCAAAATTGTGTGATCGTGACGGATTCACTTTCTGCCAAGCTCCTGTATACATTCTACTGTGTGTACCCACCCAGCGAAGGATCTAATTATCATTGGTAATCACCAAAACTAAAGGTAATTATAATCAAACACACCTATATATTATTTTTAAACATGCATGCCTACTCACTACTGTGTAACAGAAACGTAACTGCCTCTAATTATTAAGCACGTGGTTCATTGCTCATATAATTTCTGATGATATAACAGAAGAAGGAACACTTTGTTTTAGGAAGAGTTAGAAAGCACCTTTGAAAATACAAATATCTCGGGTACGTTCTAAAGGTGAAGAGAGCATTGCAATAGTAATGAGTGAATCTTTGCAAACATTTCATATAACACACCTGGTTAAAAATGATGCAAGTACCTATATTAACAGTACTCTCAAATATTAGTACAAAAAATTATTAAACGTCCATAAACTTTTGTGGCAAAAAGTGAAGTGAAATGTTTTTCATACAAACAAACCACCAAATAGTACGCACAACAATGCAATGTCAAGGCCTGTTTTGCTCTCGACCTGTTGAATGAATGAAAAGATTGTGTGTGTACGAGCGTATTTTGTACAATTTACGATTTCATGCCTACTATTACGTATACACATAATTTTAAAATATACTTGTTCAACAGTACATTTGGATCACAAAAATAATTAGCATGCCTCCTAAATAAAAAATCTACGTAGAATCGTACTCTCTGGCAGGAATGCAAGTAGTACGGATGGAGTACTGACGAGCAAATTTTTTTTTTCGTTACGAGCTACTCGTTTGACGACAGAGTAGCACTAGCAGACAAACAAATGTTGAATGTACGTAACGGAGTAATAAATTATAAGGTAATTTGGCTGAAAAGTCGAAGTCTATTGTGTAAAGTAATGTAGAGAACGTTTGTAGTAAAGTAGCTAGGTACGCACCAACGTAATTTCATGCAATAAATAATGAAGTAATACTCCTCAATGGAGAAATGTTCTTCATAATTATTAATATTGTTACAAATCGTTCGCAATCAATGGCTTCTGAAATGTTGCCCATAGATCACCCGATAATGTCAGCAGACAGACCAACTCTACAGAGAGAGGGTAAATTTTGTGGCAGTAGTAGTGCGGCAGGCAGCAGCCATGACCGTGACTTTGTCTGAAAAGGAGTTATTATAGATAAAGAAATAAATCAATCAATTATTGCCTATTAATATTTTCCATTGTAATTACCTTGATTATATTGCATGATGATGGTATGAGCGAAGGGCCGTTTTGATGGGGTGAGATTGCGGATGCCAAAAAAAAAATTGAAGGAAACGAAAAGGAAACTTATTTGTATTTATGTTTGTATTAATATACCGGTTAATGTCGATAAAGGTTATTCACATTTTGCATACACGTTCCTTTAATCACGTCACGTTATAATAAATAACAATACATAGTAGTGCCATGAACTTCCAGTTCCGATACAATTTACTTATCCCAAAAACAGCTTCCACGTTCGAGCACGATAATGTCTAGATAAGCAAAGAAATTGTGTGCCAATTGCTGTTGTTTTTTGTCTGGGTTCATTATATCTTATATTATATC
>JAHZNE010000583.1:0-84787 GCA_027744055.1 Callyntrura sp. NNG-2020
CTCGCAATTTTTACAATATCTTGTCGGTATTCGGGGATGTATGTAATGTAGTGTACAAGGTAAAGATGGTGATGATATGATATAGCTCGTTGGTAATAATTGAATGTTTGTTTTATTTATGGTAAAAGCTCCATTATTTTTTGTACGTACAAGCAGTTGGTTGGTGCTGTTAACTTTTACAACTGACTTACCTGTTGTCTGTTCAGTTTATTGCGCGTGTCACAATAAAATTTTTGGTATTATTCATTTAGTACGCGTTTTAAAATAAAAACTCAATTGCTATGTTACAACTTATGAGTTACAACCTCCTTTTTTTGCTTACGTAAGGTAGCATTTTTGGTGTTTAGCGTTCAAGTCAGGGAGTGTATAAAATTATAGGGGGCTATCGGTTTGTTGATACCATAATACATGATGGATAATATGTTTTCTGTTTTGTACAATGTACAATCATCATTTAATCACCCGAAACTTGTCTCAACATAGAGACGTATATTTAACCCTCGCTGACATAACATTAATGAATTGAAAGAAGATTTGAAATTGACTTAGCTATAATATTTAATTTGCATAAATAAAACGTCCAGTTGTATTATTTGTCTTCCAATCATAAACTACTGCCAAATGGTCTTATTATGCAAAACGACCAGCTTTCTGTTTTAATTTTGCCTAAATCTGAAATGCAATTTTGAATTATTTAGGCGACGTAGTCGACACATCATCCTCAGTTGCAAAGTAAAATATAATGCGTGGACTAACTACTGTTTTACTTTTACTATTAATTCGATGGATTTTTAGTATGCCAGAAACTGTATAAATATTTATTTTTAATTAAAAGATTTTTATGCCAGCAACAGTGAATGAGATAACTACTTGACATTGTATGCATGTAGGTTGCCCATGACATAATCATGATGTTGATAATATACACCGTCCCTACTACTGTACTGTACTTCATTGTTCATACTCGTATCTCTGCCTCGAACAATACACAGTCCCGCTTTTGGGCCCTTCGCTCTCTGCTGCATTCTATACATTTGCGTAATTACACGATTATTGCAGAGGGATACCTATAACAGCACAAGAATAGAATTTAAAAACAAACAGAATTCGTTTAGAGTAAGTCTTAATAGCCATAAGTCACCTTTCGACCCAATCTCTGCCGTTACAAGCAATTTATGCCACAGAAGACACAGCTCAGTCCTTTTGGGTACGTGCTCTTGCCAGTGGCCAGTTGACCCTCCGCGGTGTCTTTAATTTGCAATTCTTGCAGCAGTTACGCTTTGTAAATAAATAAATTCCAAAGGCCTGCCTATAAATCAAAATGGGAACGCGACACAATGAGAGATAGTGGCTTACATAAACTGTAAACAATGCTAAGAGTCGATACCGGTTTTTTTCAAAACGATGTTGCTTTCTTTCATTCTTTAGATTGTCAATGTGACAGTGTCGCAATATTTTCTCAATATTGGGTAAATTACATCGCAAAAATTACTGATTCATTCCGTTTATTACACGACACGCAACAGTGTTAGACAAGAATGTACCTACCATGCATTTAATAGTGAGTTTCTCTCCTTTTTATTCTGAAGGCCAACAGAATTCGGCATTGTAGGTAAATTAAAAGATAATATCCCATTATGAAATTATGCCAAATGCTAAAAACAAGTTAACCGTTTGATAAAAAAGATGATGCGTTTATTGGTGCATGTAAATTGATGTTTCTTAAACTAATAGCATGAGCATTGATGCGTGTCCTATAGATTATATCCATCAAACGTACAAAGATCTTAGTCTGACCGCTCGCTCACACAAATAGATTTTCATAAACTGGTGGCAAATTCATTGCTGAAATGTAAGCGATGAAATAATGACAAGAAAACCCAACTTCGCCACTTATATTTTTTCTATTACATCCACTATTTCGTTATGTGTATATTACATATTAGTATTTAGAATTAAGTACTTTTCGAACTGATCAGTTTTCCAACAGTACTAAAATTCGGGAAAGTTTTAACATTGTTATTTTCGAAAAAGTTTTAAATTTAACGAGGTTTACTGATTGTCTCAAAACGGGTGTCATTCTTGTCTCAAGTTGAATATAAAAGAAGCGCGGGGCGAATTATGATCATTAACTTTTTTGACTAGTTCGTTGCTGTCAAGATGCTTTCATGTATTGCACTCAGCAATGGAATTAGAGACAGACAGACAAACATACTAAAAACTCCGTTTGCTAAGAAATGGCTGCATTTCAACAATACCTATATGCATGGGCATGCATGACTTGTCACATATAACCTACACCTAAAAGTGAATTCACGTTACCCACTCCCATCTTATTAGAAAAAACGTTCACGGACACGAACGAAGAGTCATTGTGAACTTAGTAAGTCTTATCACTGTTTGAAAGCGACGTCCATTTTATGGAGTTGAGAACTAGTAATGGGAATAAAGTAGAAAAACTGGTACAAGTCGTACAATCCTTTTTTACAGAAAAAAACAAAAAAATGACTTGATCATTTTGATAATTATGTTTATGAAGTTCAGGTATGAATTATTAACTCAGACCGTTGTTTGCATCCCCATTGAGGAGGCACACATACTAAACGCGTAAATTTAATGATTTAAATTTATAGCTTTTGAAAACACGCCAACACAAGGTTATGATCTTTGTTTTCATATTTTTACGATGTCATCAAAGACGCTCATTTTGCCAGCTTCATAACTTCCATTTTAATAGCTACAGTAGTAGTAGTAGTAGTAAATATATAGGCGTTGGTACCACAATACAGTATAACGTAATAGACTTACAATACAATTAGTTAGTTTAGTTTTTGTGTTAGGCATTATATTACATTACAATTCGTTTCGACAAGGAAAAGAAAATTTTACCCTTAAAGGTTCAAAATAATTGCGTCGTCATGATGATATTCCTGTGTTTGATACCGCCGACTATAATTAAAGCATCACACACATATAAAATGCATAGAATAAGTACGCATTCACTGATGATACAGTCTTTACATTGATGATCGAAAAGCTTCACATGATCAATTATAATAATCCAACAGTGCAAGAGTTCGCAGAAATGGGACGAAATATAGTGTCTTGACTAGTAATTAGAAAAATCAAGCTGTTAACGATAGAAGGTAAAAATGCCTAACGTAATTTGTATGATATTCGAAGTAAAGACATTCATTTAATAAAACCCTCCCTCAATCTACTCTTATATTCGCACAAATTGTGTAACTAACAATAAGTTTAGTGTATATAGTAAAACGTGTACGTGTATACTTTTTTTAACCAAAAAAGGTTTCCGTTGCGATTTCACTTTTACAATGATATTTTTCTGATAGAATGACAGTAATTTAGAAAACTAAGGTTTGGTTGTATAGGTTGAAGCAGGTCACGTAGACTGAAGTATTTTCACATTTCCTCACAATGCAAAGAACATCAAATCTAATAAAAAGTTACGCCTTTTCTTGTTACTTACTCCAAACCTGGATGGAGTATAGGCACACTAGAGTTTTACTATTTCTGAATCCGGAGATCCAAAATTCGACCACAGTCTGACTATTTTCAAAATTTCGATACTTTTAGTAGAGATCCCTACTGCATTTTGATGCAACAAATTCAGTCAAACAGTATCATCAATTCAATGCATTAGTGACTCTCTAAAAGTACACAAATTTTGAAAATAACCAGACCATGATTTAGCTCTCCGGATTCTGAACTAATTATTAACGATTTGACAACCACCTTATACATTTCTAGTTTGTTTGTTGATTAGACACAGGTTGAATTTGTTGGTCAGGTTGAGACACGTTGGTGCCAGGGTGAAACAAGGGGGTAATGGTCAAACGGGAGGGGGCAGGTAATAAATACGGTATGAATCCTTTCAAAGATATGGGTGGGACCTTGAAAGATCCGTAAAAGATCGTATATGTGAGGGTTGGAAATGGTACATTGACGCTGCTACCATTTGGTTTGTAAAAAAAACTGTTTCTATTGTTTCAAGATTTGTCGGTTACAAGTACTTGACTGCTGGTAAAGAGAGAAGGATACCCACTTCCATCATGGCTGCATCCAGTCAAGGAACAAATGGGGAAGTGGGGGAAGTTTGCTTTATCAACGTGGGCAATGTAGCACATGCTAATGTAACATTTGCCGAAGAAGACGGCTCAGCGATGGAAGTGATTCGAACTAAAGATACCACGATTTCTCGGTTGAAAAAAGATGTGGACGTTCTAATAGATGAGAACAATTTATTGCAACTGGAACTACACGACGTCCAAAGTACGGCATACACTACTGTTTTGAATATGCAAGCCGACCTTGCCAATCTGAATCAGGAAAACATAGAATTGAAAACCCGCTTAAAGAATATCAAGGTGATTACAAGCAAGCTGAAACACATGCTAGCAAACAATGTTGTTGATAAAGTCAACATCCATCAATACAATCAGCAATTGGACGAGCTGGCGTCATGTTTAAAAGACATAGATACTACTATGCAGGAGTCACCACAACAACCCCCCGAGAGTGTTGACTTGGAGGCCCCAGAAGCCACGCCAGATACTAAAACAGATGGACAGACGCCGTCAAAATCTGAAGAACCCAAGCTAGTAGAAAACAACGATACAATTGATATTCCTAAACAAAATGGATTCAATTGTCCATGTGGTCGCCAGTACGTGTCCAAGAAGAGATTTTGCCTGCACATCTGGAAATGTTGCGTTGTTAGGGACTTGGGAGAACCTTTGGACAAGAAAAAACTAAGTAGTGTGAAAACTCACCTCCCGGAGAAAAATAATATGGAGATAAAAATAGATAACAAGCGCCCTAGAAGAGCTTCATCTACGAACTTGAGCAGTGGGAATGGGATAAGTTCAAAAGCTAACCGCATTTCTACAGAGCAGGAAACAGACACTTCTAAGTTATCAAACGCTAGCAGTACTGTTGTGATGAAAGTGTCATCCAGCAAAACCCTTAAGTCTGAAGCACAAGGTGATACTGCTGAAAATAGCAGTGTATTGAGAAGCCCAAGACATGGGGTTGATTCCTCGAAAGGGGACTACTTTTGCATTTGTGGGACCAACTTCACCACCAAACTGGGTTTGAATGTGCACGTGAAATATTTTACTTATGAAGCAAAGTTTGCTTGCACACATTGTGAAAGAAAATTCTTTTCCACTGCTTTATTGCGTGCACATATGAAATCAAGACACAATGTGACCTTTACTGGCAAGGATGGCTGTAGAAAATGTGGTCGCTGCTTCCAGTCGCGTTTAAAACTGTATCAACACTGTGAAAATGTTCAGTGAGTGCAATTTGTCTATCAATATAGAGTGAATAATTTTCAATTAATTACAATTTTAATTTTTTTTATTTTATGCAATTTTACAGTAAATGTGGACCGTTGATTGCTAATAAAAAGTTAAAGTCTCCCTACCCGGGACCGCCTGTATTGGAACTAGAGGACACTCGGATGGAAGTAGGAAACAATATCAATATTGTGGATAACGGAACTGTGACCTTGGAACTTAAACCTAAAAAGAAACTAGTAGTTAATTTGTCAACTTCCAAAGGAAAACGTGAGCCGAAGCCAAAGTTTAAAAATTTAAAAATTATGCAACAGATAAAGATGATACAGCAATCTCATCAGAAAGTAAAAACAGCCGCAGCGTCGTCATTAAAAAGTAGAATGGGCAAGCGAAATGCGGGGAACAAAGTACTGCACAAAATCACCGATGGAACTCTAAATGGAACCGAAGTGAAATGTATGTGTGAAAAAGTATTTACCACGAAATCAGCGTTACTCTCCCATGTGAAATTAAAAAACAGAGGGAATGTTTTTAAATGCAACGTTTGCAAAGAGGGATTCCCACGTCGTGACTATTTACGTCGACATCTTCAAATTATTCACGGTAAAGTAGTCAAGTTTCGGTTGGGTCGGAAAATTGTTTCCAACAAAGTAAAAACGAAGAGGGCTGCAAGTGTGGGGAAAAAACACTTGGTGGATTTGTTCTCTGACTCTAACTTTTCAAATGAATCTCAAACGTCTTCCAAGCATGGAGTAGCGAAATGCAAGAACGAAATTAAGTGTATTTGTGGAATAGCATTTAAAAATGAAATTACTTTGCGCGAGCATTTAAAACTGAAAATTGGAAGACGTGTGTTTAAATGCGAACAATGCTCACAGTCATACTCACGATATGATTATTTTAAATGGCATGTCAAACGTGACCATCAAGTAATCATTGAGGGGATGGGCTGTACAAATTGTGGCGCCAGAGGATTTCCTTCTCACAAGGAACTCAGAAAGCACAGAGTAGAATTCCAGTAAGGTTTCTTTCTTTTTATTATCGAAAATTGCAATTCAATACAATTGATGCATTCATACAAACTTATAATTACATGCGTTTATAAGTTATTGTATCAAATCAATATTTTTTTTGTTTTTTAGTTCTGATAAAGGAATGGACGCAGGAGCTGTAACTGCTTGATTGTACGAATCAACGAATATATCTATCACAGTGGGTTTTCAGAAAAACAGTACATGATTTTGTATTTATGTAGTAATGTCTGTTAATCGTTCCCTTTTCAGCTTGCAGTTATATAGGATGTAGTTTTATAAAGATGAATATAAACGTCGAGATTTTTAGCGTATTACAATCATTCTATATCATATGTCATGCTATAAATGTTGACGTGCATTTTTCATAAAAGCCTGATCTTCATGTGCGTTGGTCTAACGTAGTCGTTATTGTTATTAAATAATACATGTGTAATAAATGTGGCGATGTTTCGTATACAAAAATTGAGGTAATAACTATACTTAATTAATGTGTATATTAATTTTTTATGAATACTTTTCTTGATAATATTGTTGTATGATGTTTTATTTTCAACATTTTATATCATTAGGATAATACAATCATGGCAAGATAGTTTTGTATGGAAATGTTTGTGCGATATGTATTTATAACAATATTTTGTACCAGGATCATGTGTCCACTCCAATAAATTATAGTTTTATCAATAGATTAACATTTTCCAAATTTTTTAATGCAAAATCCCTAACTACCTAAATTAGTGTGAGGTAGCTACCATATGTCTTTATTCGTGTTTCAGAGTGTTTGACACAATTTCGCACAGCCCATGTACTAAAGTTTTATGAAAACCAACTGTATAGAAGACGGTCATTGCAAGTAATAACAATGATGAGCGCGAGAGCCCACCTCACTTTGTTTAGACGTGAGGAACAACGATGTAGCCGTCGAATGCTATTCCGCATCTCTTGATTTATTTTCTGTGTTAATTTGCAATGCTTTCCCAGCATCCCCCCTAAAGCGATCGTTACAAGGTTGACCAATGAATGTTTCAGCGACAGACGGATTTTGTTTCTCTGGGCATCCTTTGTACTGTTTTAGATCTTCCACCAGTTGTTCATATTCTTCCTTCATAATCTCATTGTCGTCCGATGTAGAAAGAGTGACATGATTAATAGTCATCTTATAGATGAATTTCGGATGATGTTTGGACAGCTCCTGCAATAAAATAATGTGTTGGTTGTAAATGTTTTTACATGAATATGTATGTGTATATATGTAGTTTCGACTTTTGAACGTCTATTGTAAGTAAAATGCAATTTACAAACGCAAGGTTTATCGTGAAATTTTACATCGTAAAAATGGTTGAAATTACTCTTCTCTCCACTATATTTTATAAAATACAGTATTTCAAACATTGCATCTTCCAGCATAGAGGTTGTTATTCTGTTTTCATTCTTCCTTATTTTAAATGTGATAATGGCTTCCTTTCCGGGTGCCACAATATCCATATTTGGAGTCACGGGAAACAACGTATCAGCTTTGCGGTTACATACTACCTGAAAACGAGAGGCAAGCACTAGGCTCACTGAGTTCTTGCTGTAAATATTTTCATATTTTATGGAACCGTTCTTATTAAGTTCTTAAGGACTTCGTAATGTTAAAATTGGCTCATCAAAAGTTAGATGAAATATCTGACGATTGTTATTGTTTTTCATAATATTCTTATTTCCATCATATATTCCATCATCGTAGATTACGTATCAAATACGTGCGATTGTCCATTTTCTCCATAAGCAACGAAATCACATTAACAATTGTAGTGATTTCAGTCTACTTTTGGCTAACCCATGATATTACTTTATATCCAACGGGACAATCATTTTCCTCATTTGTGAAACGAAGGTGTGCAGTGTAAGCGCAGGAGCTATTGAGGGGACAGTCCAAGCTACATTTTCATGAAACGACAAGAGAATCATTACTATTACTACTGAAGTTGTTTGTCTGCAAGAGGTCAACGTTTTAGAACTATACGATTGATGATGTGTATTTTAGAAATTCAGTAATTTTTACAGAAATTACTCCGCGAATAGACAGAAATACAAAAGGAGTTGGAAGTGGATAAGCATCCTCGTCCTCGTCTACAGAAACAGATAACATAGACGGGATGGCCCCTAAAGAAATTAACGATAGGCTCTATTTGGGCTTACGCCCACAGCCCATAACAGAAAAATGTGGATTCAACTTGGAAAAGTTTTTTTATATGCGAAAACGCTAAAAAAAATATTTAAGAATGGAAGTTCCCTGTACACTTCCGGGTGGCATTAACGACTCCCATATCTTCAAGAACTCCATCTTAAGTGATCCATCATACCAGACTCGATTTCGTGATACCTTTGATATCTTTATAAAAAAAACAAGTTTTGTCGTGTGACAAATCATGAAAGGAAGGAGAGAGTTTACCTAGTATTCAGGATAGCGTTACATACATAAGCAATTTATATGTGTCCAGCATTTGGGGGCTGATTCCGACGTTGGAAAACGGTGAAAGTACAGATGTTCAAGAATGCTACAATCCAAATTTTAAATTAAATACTAAAATTAAATTTAAAAATTCCTATCCATCCTCGAGATATCGCTCAGGCGGGCAAGGTATCAAATCCAGGTTGTTGAAAAAAGTTTGTGTAATATTTTTGTAAATTATTTTATAATCCATTTTTATTACAATTCTATTTAACGTACGTATCTTATATGATATCATGCACAATTTGCAACAATTTACGATGTAATATTTATTTTAAAAGATATTGTATACGTATATTATATTATATTATATGTTCTACCACCTGATAATTAAATTCTATGTACAGTTGAATCTTTGCTAACTCCTGAATGCTCCTTGCATACATACACTGCTACAATTTTGGAATCCTTGTGCTAATTTCTGATACGTAAATCTATTTAACGACGTGCTATTTCCTCGTACTAGTTCATATAGACTCATCGTACCCTAACTTATATACTACGGGTCAGAGCAAAAGGTTCAACTACATGCATGTACGGCGGTCTTAAGCAAATGCTAAAATTCGGCCTTCAATTAACAATTTTAGAATCACTTTGAAAAAGTGGGTTTTAATTACTTCATTTTAATTAGAGTAAACGATATTGGTTAATTAGTTACCTCACATTACTGTGCAACTGCCTACCATATATTTCCCATCAACTTTGGCAAATCGCAAAAATTTCCTTACGGAGCGGATGTCACCCCCCATCCCTATGTAATTGAAACTTCATTTTTGCTCTGACCCATAGTATACAAGTCAGGGAGGGTACGATGATCCTATATGAGCAATTAGCACAAGGATTTCAAAATTGTAGCAGTGTATGTATATGACTTTGGAACATAAAACTAACTAAGAGTACTAAACACAGCAGTAGAATTAACCGTAAATTCATTAAAAACTGAATGTTAAAATTAGATTGTGTACATCAATCATATTATCATCATATATAGCACTAGTTCCTAGTGTAGTCCAAATCTTAAATCAACGTCCAAACAGTAAACTTTGTACTCTTAAATTTCCCTAACGGATTTAGTTCAATTAAATCTCAATCTTGAAATTACCCTAAGAAATTTATTTTCGAGAATATAATTGCAGATAGTTACAGCGCCTTTGAATGAAAGTTCCGTTAAATTGTCTTTAAACTAGGAGAGTGCGATTTTTAATTTTGAAACGAGTTAGTTCACTGAGAATGTTATCCTAATAGCATCGCTTTGTCCTTAAGGTTGAATTTGCATATTCCACTCATTTGTAACTCATCCCAGCCGAAAATAATCTAACTAATTGTAAAGTAATATTGTCGAGCCAAATTTTTAGAATGATATACCTTTCATAAGGTGCCGTGTACCTATGACCTACAACCTATAGAAGGAACACAGTCGTAGTCAGAGCTAAAACTGTAAAAAGCTATGCCGTGTATCATAAAAAGAAGTTCGATTTATTCAAATCCATTTACCTACTTCAACTATCTGTCATAATAATATTATCCAATATGGACAGCATATCTTTTTTTGACATTCGAAGCATTTCTATGGTTGCTTCCAGTCTACGTGAGGTCATCTCCTTGTCCAAAGTATTTATAATTTGCCTCCCGCACAATAAATATAACCTGTGACTGTACTCCAAATGTTCTAAGATGGCATATGCTTCGTACATCTCATTTTCAACCAGTGAACCTGTCAAATCTGGCGAAGGGTCAGCCGGAGAGCGATACCTAGTTTGACAAGGATCTAAATTTTCCACAAGATACATTATCTTTGAATTCCACCATCGGATGGAAGTAACTTCATCTTCATCATCCGAGCGGTTATAAGTATCAAAGTGGTCGTTGAAGTTTTTCAAATCTAGTGAAAGGAGAAACATAAAGCGCGCAAGGCAATTAATCTTGGTTTCTCTTCTTTCCATTTCAAGAATCTTTCCGAAAATCTGCTTACAAACGAGCAGGCTATGTAAAGGGGGAAAATAATTGTTTAAGCTTTCTATATTCTTGTATCTGTAGCAATAGTAGTTGCAAATGAGCGTCGTTACAACGTGAACATAAAAAAACACCCAGTGTATTCCGTACATTGCACAGAAATTATAGCGTGAATCTTCGCAAACGAAGCTTAATATATGGAGTGTCGAAGACACAAAGGCCCCTGTAAATCCAATAACTCGTTCTTCTGTAATGTTGCATACCACCACATTAACTGTATGATTTACAATTGAAGACGTATGATTAACAGTATTGGTTGCATTGTCTTTCGAAGGATCTATAGCCTCATGACCTTTTATAGCAGAGTTCATAAACTCCACAAAAAAGTACACCAAGAAGAAGGCCATCAAAAAATTAATTACTTGAGTAAAAATTAAGGGAAGGCATACACGATACGAGCCAAACTGACTGGGATACCTAGCAATATCACTAAACCTAGTTCCTATTCCAGAAAACGTGTTAATCCACCGGGTAATCACTTTAGAAATTTTAATTGGAATTCCAAGGGGTAAGTTTACTGCTGTAGCGAGTACTGTAGGAAACGCGGAGATGATTAGCCAGTTAAACAAAAACAATATAGTTGTGCAGGCAATACCATGGCCCCAACTAATTCTAGTCGCATAGCCAATAAGAAAGAAACGGGATACTGAAACAGAACAAAGAAGACATAAGAGTAGATTTTGCTTATTGAAGATGCACACATGAGCGTGGGTTGTATTACTGAAAAACTTTTTTATGTTCAAACTTACCGATCGATGCTGAAATGCCAACTATTTTTAACACACGGGTAGTCCAATCTTCTTTCCACAGTGGCACGCCGTAGTTTCCATCCGTTTTTAAATATCCGTGCACGTGTGCGGAATCCAGGTAAAGATGTCGAATGTATTCATACACTACACAGCGCTGAACTACGACGATGATATTAGTAAGGATGACAATTATTCGGAAACCTGTAAAAGTTTTATGGATTCAATAAAATTAAGTATTGAATTTGCGAAAATCCCGGAATGAAATTTTAAGAAAATCATAAAACTGTTGCTCCAACTCTCTTACAATGGATTAAATTGGCAATATAAGACGGATGTGGAGAGTATGAGATGAGGTAGAATTGCAAAAGGGCCATGGGCATTTTTTCAATAAATGCTTCATGAACATCATCTCGAGCGTCTATCAGCTCTTCTTGGTTGATTCTAATGACGCGTTCAAACTGTTTCCTACGAACGCAACGCCAATAGAACAGTGTAACAAATGAAGAAATATAGGTCTTTAGCATGATACACAATTGCAAGTTAAATTTTGATTATTTTTATTTCTAAAAGACGTCTAAATATTTATTTGCGTCGCAGTGCCACCATCAATCGCCGCTAACCAATAGTATAATATTACCTTGTCACGGAGGATCCATGAATGAAGTCTTTCCCCAGTGCAGCCAGTTTACTCATTCTGTTTCGTATGACACGTATGTATTTGAAAGGTGTCATTATTCGCAACACAGAATTTAAAAACCCGCCAACTTCATTGCTAAAATAACGTTCTGGTTTGTGTAGATTACGCTGGCTAAAAGCAAAAGTAAAAAACACACAATCACTATACTAGTAATCAACATCATCACGACTATAATGACTCATTTCACAAGTGAATACTGCGTCGTTTGAAGATCCACACTTACAACGATGTTTTCACTATAACTGTCAGAGTCATAGTGAGTAACCATGTTAGTAACACAAGAAAAAATTGGCCGATATATTTCTCTTTCTTCCATAGTAATCCAACCAAAATGAGCAGAATGCACGTATATTCCAAACAATGAAATAGTATTTGTGAAATCATCCTCCCATAAACATTTTCAGATCTCATGGCAGTCTTTTGGTTTCTTATCCATACATTTAAAGTCGCCACGAGATCAAAGTTGTGGAAAAAAGCGTTGTTAGAACGGATTGTACCATACAGTTCATACGAGTCAGCCGCTGTAAATTTATAGAGTTTAGCAGGGAAAACACAAAATCACTTTTCCTCTCTTCATGAATCAGATTTGGGGGAACTGTCGAAGACGAATTTCTAGAATTACTATTATCTATTTCGATTAAGTACTTTTGATTCACTGTTACAATTTTCGAAGCCCTTTACTAACGAAGGGACATTTTTTTGTAAATTTCCATTTTGAAAACAGCAGTCCTTCCATATTAGCTCATACGTATATAATAATTTATTTACTGCAAAAGTTGTATAAAAAGACGTAAGCGTTCTTCCCATTCCAACCATTTTTAATGACTACAACTGCAAGTATTTTCTGTATATTCATTCCAATCATTCCAGTATATTTCATTTCCAGTATATCGTGGAAACGTACAAGTTGAGTAACATTAACATTTTACGAAGACATACACAAACCATCAAAAAAGCTTAGCTTGAAAGGGGATTACAATATGAAGTGATTTTCAGTATATCATAGGTCATATATGAACACAGGTCTGATATAACAAATTTAAAATTGAAGCAATAATGTGCCATTGGTGGATACTTGATACCAAATTCGTAAATCGAAATAGTTTTCAAAGAAAGTGAATTTTTGAATCATGCTTATCTGAAAACCATTACTGCTTTTACCTAAATTGAAATTGGTATCCATCCAACGATAGAAATTGTTTCAGGTTTAAAGTTACTAAATTATATTGGTTTTACTATCATGAACATAAAGTTCTAAAAAGCATTGAAGCGTTTCCCCTTAAAGCTCAAAACTTAATAAGTGTTAAACCCGGGTACATGCTCTATGCCTTACGTACATCCTTGCTTGGTGTCAACTGCACACTTACAGCGATGGTTATCCCTAATGGTCTCAGGTGTGTTATAATTTGAACCTAGTTTTCTTTGTGTAACTACGCAAAGACCTAGTCTTTATTTCTCTGTAATTTATTGACGCCTTAACAGCATTATGTATGTATGATGTATGTATTTATTAAGTGCTCCGAATGCGTTACTTTATAAGATCGATGGGGTGTAAGATGGATGAGTGTGAGAATATACCGATAAAAATCAGTATGTTGGTCTACAATCTTTTCATCTTATTCTTTTGAAATTTGGCAAGGACATTCAGATGGGTTTTACTTAAAACGCTCTTGAATTTTACCTCGCAAGATCAATCCCCAGGGGGGAACGGTACGGGTAAAATTTTAAAATACGTTCAAATGAACTGAAATTTGGTATACAATGCCTGATTACATGACGGGAATTGGTTAATCCATGTGACCTTCAGAAGGTCAGTGACATTTAAGGTTAAAAGATTGTTTTACTCACTGCGTCAAAACATCAGCCCGGATTAAAATGGGAGTTTCGACAATTGACAACTTTGTTCCATAGTAGCTCGAAGTAGCGTGAAGATGGAAACCTCAGGTAAACCCACAGAGGGGAACGGTACGGGTAAAAAGTAAAAAACATGCGAACATGCCCAAATAAGCTGAAATTTGGTACACTTATCTCATACACTGCTATGACGTTCTCCCAAGTTTAACAGAGATTGGTTGATACATGTGACCTCCAGAGATCACATCACGGTTAAAAATTGGTTTGCTCGCCACTTCAACACAATAGCTCCGATTAAACTGGGGTTTTCGCCAATCGATACATACGGTGAATAGCTAGAAAAAGTTGATTTATGTCAACCCTCGGGAGAATGGAAGTGGTAAAAATGCAAAATATGCCCAAATGAGATGAAATTTGGTAAACATATACCACATACACCATTATACATTTTACTTTCCAAAAGACAGACCAACAGACATTTAATTTAGTCCAATGGGAGCACTTGCCTTTTACAGTTTTACCGTTTTTTATGTGTGTATGTGTATATGCTAGAAAATCCCTATGATTTTCTCTAAAGTTAATTGAAAGGTTTCATTAAAACTAGCTTATCTTCTTCAGAAAGCTTTCATGAAAAATGAAATTATTACTTTTGTCCAAGCCTTGTCCAATCGTCTAAAATTACTTTAAATTTCATTGTTTTTAGTTAAATTATTTAACTTTAGTTGAAGCTATGATAAAAATCTACAAAATTGACTACCTAAAACTATGGCGTCACAAAAAGTAGATGAAAGAAAAAAACTAAGAAATGATTTAAAAATTTATACCTATGTACTATACTACAAGACGAATTGCATTTGTAAATATTGGTTGGACAAAATAAATGACCGAAGAAAGAAAACTGCTTCGAATACTATTTGTCAGTAGAATGATTTTCATACCTTGTATTTTTTCAACGTTAGCTGTAATCTCCGTTTAACGGATAGCGTCTTCGACAGTTATCAATTTTCCCCATGTACCAATGTTTTAATTATTTAATGTCAATGTATTCCACGGTACCTTCTTGATCCATCGCTCCTCTTTTTCTTACAGATTAAAGTCTCAGCTCAGAAAAATCAGGCGTAGCAGTAAGCCATGAAGTTTTCACATCCAGGTTCGATTGGAAGTAATGCTGTGATGCTACTTCGTCGTAACAGCGAATGATAATGACACTAAGTCGGTTATTTCTGCAGTCTCAACGCTGTGGCTCTCTTAACCGTTTTTGCCACACTGGAAGCATCGTGAAAATTTATGAGCATTTTTTTCTTTTAGGAAGACAAGATGGGAGAATGATATCTAATGTTTCAACAAGTGGCATATATTGACAGGGTTGCTTGACTCGGTTGACATATAGGAACCGCATTTCGATTCCGTTCTTATATGCAAAGGAGTAGAAGCAGAAGACACCCGTGTATTATCGTATCTATTTTGCATTCGTTTGCAACTTATTACGACTCGACCTACCAGTCGCAGATGCAGTCTCTCATTTGTTCGGTTACATCTTCCCTTTCTTTGGAAGACATATCACAGTCTGAACTAATTTAACATTATCCTTCTGACAATACGTGTTGATTGATGTTAGCACCACTATAAAGCATGGATTGATTTTTAAAATGTCATCATTCCATGCTGCATCATATCAATAAGTAACAAACTAAACTGTGTAAGGAAGTAAAACATCTCAAATATCACTAGGACGAGACGCGAACAGAAAAATGTATACATTTTTGGATCAACTGGAGAAAATGTTGTTAGTAGAAATCTCTTATCATGCTTTCCGTCTGCAAATTTTATACTTAAAAGCTTTAGATTCTTAAATATGCATGTTAGTATTTCTGGGCGAGTATAACGTTTCACTTTATTATGATATGTTGTTATCATTATAATTGTATTACCTATAATTAAGCAGATGTAATGACAGACAGCTAGCTAGTACAAAGTATATTACCAATAATGTATTATTGATAAAGTATTGTATTTCATAACTGTGTCCAATTAACATAACGATTGCGGACAAATCCCACAGTTTAAAGTTACTTAAATGCATTTTACGGGTATCTCGTATCCTACTTTATTTTCGGTAATGTCTTCCAGTCGTCATCGTACAAAATGATGAAATTGTAAGAGTAATCATTTAGCAGTGTGCATTAAAGGATATTGATATTAGAAGATAGTATGGTCTGGTCTGGTAAGCATAGAAACACAATTTTAATACAGAATGAAATTGTAAAACTTCTTCACTTAAACCCGGTAACAGTACCGAAAATATCCATCCTATACAGCCAACATGTAAAATTTTCGCGATTTCATTCCATGATGCGTGTAGGTATTCATGTAACAGAATAGAACCTAATGCTGTCTGAAACGGGGACTGAAAATGTTACTACTGTAAATAAGTCTGGAGAGAAACTGCCTTACATAATAATGAATCATTGTAGCATGCATCTAAAAGAGTATATGTCATCCTGGCAAAAATTTTGTGCTAGTGTTTATAAATAAAAACTAATGGGGAGTATCGTGTATCAGAAACCTTATCTTCAGTGGATGCTACGGGCTTATGCATATTAGAAATGTTATCGTTCAACTGTCTTTCTCGCCGGGGATGTCATAATAAAATTATATTATCTAGCTACGACATACGAAATGCGTATTATGCAAAACTAGACTAGACGTGGACGTAGACTGCATTTTTACACTGAGGTTGTTTTGAATGTCTTGATCATTACTTTAAGTAAACATTTAAACAAATATAAAATATGTATTTAATTTAAAAAATTGCTTTTAGTGTATGGATTTAATGCATACCTCTCGTTCTACACAGTGCTCACTTTGTTCGCTTGCTGCAGTAATGTTGAGTTTCCGCAATTTGGCTGAAGTATTAGAGATTTGGGTTATGAACCGTTTTGTTCTTAACGTAATACAAAATATGATGTAATGGTTGGTGTAGAGTTTACGTCTCTCCAGTTTCAACGAAAGCAATAAAAAAAGTATATTATAGCACATAGTGCAACTTGTAACGAAAAAACTAAGATTGGCATCATGGCTTCAGAAAATTCATAAGAATTGTAAGCTATAAGACATAATTAACCATTGTAATATTGTTGACTCTTGATACAATTCCTATTGACAATTGAGGACATGAACAAAAAGTACCTAAAATCTTTTGATTTTCCCGACCACAGTCGTAAAATAATGCTAAATTTAAAAATTAAGAATGGTAATGGCAAGTTTCTACGTACCACGTTGTCGTCTATCCACGTTCAATGGAATTGTATCATAGCCAACAATTTCGAAATGGACATGTGACATTTACACTTATTAATATGAAATCGTGCCATCATTCATCCCTCGAGATATAACCCACACTTTCATTAATTTTATATCTTAAAAATTCTCCGATTTTTCACATGTATGCAAGTGTTTAATGAAACCGTGTTTGAATATTTCTATGCAGTAGCGTCAGAGTAATAGGTTCACAATTTCTGCCATGGTATGCTGCACATAAAAATGTCATTAATTTTCACCCCACTATATATCAATTAGCATAAACTGATTTATTAATGCAATCACCATCATTTACGATCAACATACACGGATATTTTCAGCTTTTCTATAACAACTAGTAAACATCTTTTGCAATGAATTGTGTTCAGATCAACATATTTACTACAATCCTTTTTTTATATAATATGCATTTAATCAAACACTTAAATAATGACGATTATGCGTATTATAGGTTAAACTAAAGTAAGCAAACTAGGTACCTTGATCAAAAGTCGACAAGAGCAGTTGCTGCAACATCACCACTAAAAGTGTAAGGGTGTATCTATATGACTTTTACAGAGTGTATTTACTACAATCCTTTTTTTATATAATATGCATTTAATCAAACACTTAAATAATGACGATTATGCGTATTATAGGTTAAACTAAAGTAAGCAATTTTTTATACCTATGTACAATGTAGATTACACTATTATCTGTAAAGAATTTTAGAGGCGCAAAAAGCTTAAAAAGGAAGACAAGGAACCATCAACTCTAACCAGTTCATTAATGTTCTGCTGCATTTTGAATAACCTATACAAACATTTTTATATGTATTTTTTTTATCGACACCACTTATATGGATATTAGGCAAATATTGTGAATTCTATAAATGGTTCCCCGAAACTACTAACTACACACAGTTTATAAAGCAAGCAAGTCTACAAACTAACTACAACGATAAGAAATTCCATGAAACATTTAAACTTATTTAGACAGGTAAATATATACTGGACATGCACGTCAACTAGTTTGTATAATATGCAAATGAGCATATCATTGACAATTTAAAGCCGAATTATACGTAATTATNACGTAATTATATTTTTTTTGTTGTTATCCAATAGTATTGTTAGAAATATTATGTAGGTAAAAGTAGGCGTTTTACAACAACAACATAGAAAGTTGTTTTTTAACAGTTACTGGTAGTAGGGAAGCATTTAGTACTCGTGATGATGAATTGGCATGCTTGTTACAATAATATATATATAGCGGTGTTAGTGTACTGATTTTATTTGATTCGGTGAATTAGTTCAAAGTTAGAGTAAAGTGTGAATAGGGCGTAAACCACGACGTTATTAGATGAAAGTTATATAATGAATTTCTAAATATTGTTTGACTACATACAAGTTTTTTTGACAATACTACGATTTGAATTGTTTTCACAATTCTGTTAGTGTACCTTTAAGTAGGTTTTGTGGGTACATTGCATTTGTGCATTATAATTTTTTTTTGAATGTATCTTGACGTAAGATGTGAAGTACGTTAATACATTTTTTTTTTATTTTCGTTCACAATCACCACCTTTTCTGTTGCACCACATCACCACACATGTTGTTCACGTTGGACCAGGAGACAATATTAACTTGGCGGTCAGAGAATTTCACCTTCTGTTAAAAATAATAATATTATGTATAAATCTGTTAAATTAGTATAACTAACTTAGTTAGTTAACCATAAGCTGAATAAAAATACAGTCTTTCCAAATATTAACTTGGTGGTCAGAGAATTTCACCTTCTGTTAAAAATAATAATATTATGTATAAATCTGTTAAATTAGTATAACTAACTTAGTTAGTTAACCATAAGCTGAATAAAAATACAGTCTTTCCACTACGTGACTATTACAAAAAATATATAACATCTTAAAAGTGAGTACCTAACAGTGCTAAGTGCTAGAAAAACAATTAATGCACAAACTACAAATTATCGTCCACTAGTATTAACTTTATAAAGCTAAATAAAAATGGGAAAATTATTAATTTTACCAACGTAACATTATGTTGTAAGTAGCAACTTAACGTAAAATTTTTTATTGCTGTAGAAAAATACGGGATACAGAATCGTTTTAAAAAGACCAAATATCATCGTCGACATCATCATGTAAATTTAGATTACTCTCCGAATATCATTTCCAGAAGGTGAACGAGAACTTTTTTCCCTTTGGTGACTGTCCGTTCTTCATTGGTGGAGCAGATGATGACGGAATGTTATCAAAAGAGGGTTCAGAATAAATATGCTGACTTAAATTCAGACTACTGTTATGCAACGTGGTTCTCGCAGTATCCTTATCTAACCCAGGAAAGCGTTCCTGCTCATCAAGCTCACGATATGAGATTATTTCCTTGGGTCTTCGCAGATCAACTCTTGAGCCGCTACCGCAATTGGGAATGTTACAGCCACTGGAATTTTTAACAGGTATTCGACTACCACAATCACTGGGCATCACGGGATGTCCAAGTCTGCGATGGCCTCCTGATGATCCCATATGAGGAGATGGGTAGCCAGACCGTTCGCCTCGCATTGGTTTATCAACAACTCCACGGCTTGGGCTTAGCCCTAGTGATGTACCAACTGCCCCTGACTTGTGGTGTGGCAAGGAGGCAGGGTCATCATCATGTGGACGCCACATTCCTCGAGAACGCATTCCATTTTCAACCCACCGGTCTAAACTATCTCTCGAGCCTGTCTTTGATCTACTTAATGATCTAAGCAAGCTCTCTCTGGATAGTTGTCGCCTGGGAAAATTGGAAATGATTACAAATTTGACCGATGAAAAACAAAAGACGTGTATTGTGATTTATACAAACTTCACTTACCGATAGTCAGCTTCGGCAGCCTCCCTTGACCGATAACCTTCATCCAAACTGTCATGGGAACGTTGACGAACGTACTGGTGATCAAGCTTTTCCCATTTCTGACGAACGCCTTCAAATCTTTCCCGAGAGAAGACTGGAGCCGGGGGTGGTGGAGAAGATAAGTCCGGAGACCGTTGGCGCAGTTCAGGCCGTTTGGGCAGTGGTGGTGGGACTGGAGAAGCAGATGACACTCCATGTCCTCCATGTCCTGGTGCTTGAAGATGTTGTGGCTGCGACTGTGCAGAAGGTCGCTGATGTAGAGTTGAGTCTGCAGAATGTGGCCACACTGGTCGAACCAGGAACTGAGAATTCTCAGTAACCACTAAATGACTTGGATTCCAGTCTTCTTCTGAAACAAAGGAAATGTGTTAATTTTCTAATAATATACACATGTCCCAACTAATACTCACGGAAATTTATAAAGTCAACGCACTAGCACAGTATTCTATTGCACCACTCATGCCCTACGTTCTTCATCCATCACGATCGTTTATTTGCATTAGCCGCCTCCATTATATTGGCAATAACAATATTTACACTAAATAGGTATTTTAAAAAGGGTTGTTGCGAAGTCGCAACTATAAGCACACATTGGTAAATGAGTTGCTTGCTTTTGCAAAGAAGGGTGTGCCCAGGTTGTACATTACTGCACATCATTTATTTGGTATAGCCTTAATAGCATATCATATTTCTAAACAACCTGAACAAATGTCTAAATATATGCAGCTATTTTAGAAAGATGATTTTATTTGCATTCATTTTCGAAAGTACCATCATCACGTTGTATTACAGATACTTCAAACTTGTCGCACGCTGCAAGTTGCGAGAAATGATAATATTACATTCCTGCATAAATCAGCTACGATTTCTACATCATTTGACAACCCAATGTACTCTCAACAAGGCTAAGCAATCCGAATACGCAGTTGATTCGAACACTTATTTTCTCATTGGCCATTCGAAATCAATCATATAAAAGCACGTGAACACATTTTTGATTTTGAAACTGGCGATGAGTGACAATGATAAATATAAAACAGCAAAACTCTAAAAAGCGAGTTTGCCAAAAATGCTGAGGCGCGTGTTAATACAAGCAGAGTGTATGTCGAGAATCGAGAAACCCCTATCGTATATGAGTAATATAAATTTTACGCTTTGTCCCTATCTGAACGCAAGAGCAAGCGGGGTCAACTGATTCACTGGTAAAATTTACCAACCTCTGCCTCGACTTTTAGCTCACAATTTTCATGTAGACTTTAACGACCTGCTGTAGTGACCAGTGACCACAGGATTAGTACCCCACCGTCGACGTTCCAATGGAATGAAATTTGGTTACCAAAAATTATCAGATAAATATTTGTCACCTTAATTAGTAGTTCAAATGTTAATTCATCTTTTTCTTCTTTGAGTTTAACTAGGAAATTTTTCCAACTGCACGTACATGTGAAATAAAAACCGTTACTGAAGTGAAATCTCAAAATAACTTTTTTTATCGTTTATTATTATTAGATTATTCCATCCGTTCATAAACCCTGTTATCACACTTTTCTCATCCATTTACTGGTTAAGAATGAATAAAGACTCCGTATAGTAAAAAATGATATAACAAAAGCAGATCTCTTCACTCGAGAGTGCCTTATTGTCATCAATAAATTATTTAACAAATTAGTGGAGAAGGCTATTCGTTCAGTCACTTGAATTATTTCCGTTTTGACTTGGCAACTTTATTGACAATTGTGATTAAAGTAACAAGAAATCCTAACACGGAATCACAAAGTTGTGCTCGCCATGTAATCGAAAATTGATGAGCAGCATTTTTATCTGTGCGTTTCTTGAGAACATCAAAATACCATCATCAATTTGCAAGTATGAATATCATTATCATGACTTGTCGTGCGTGGCCTCTCCGAACGGTACGTGTTACACATACCAAAAATACAACACATCTTGTATTTATAATTTAATCAAGATTTGTAGCCGGCTGTACGTGCATTACTAGCAGCACTACTTGCACATCACCCCGTCACTATGTTATAGGAGACTAGGAATCATTGACGTCGAAGCCAATGTAATGGGAAAATAAAAAAACCGTGCGTATACTTTCTCATTGTTGATTGTAATTAAGAGGAAACGGGCAAGTAGGTGTCATGTCGACGTATGTTCTCCCAGGCTTTGATTTTACGTTAAGAAATAATATTCATTAATAAAATATGGCATTGTATAAAATACTGCAAAAAAATTCAGAGTCGATATTTAATGCCTGTGCGATGTTTAAATAGTTGTACGCTCTTAGGCTGTACATGGAAGGAAATATTGAAGCATCATACCGATTTTCCATGAAAAATGTTAAATGTTTCATAGTTTCATTCACAGACAGTGCATTTTTGTAAGCGGATGAATAACATATGCTTCAATGTAAAATATTATTATATACGCCGACTTCAGCCGCCGGTACACATAATAAGCGCCCTGTGGATCAATTGAACGCCAGCAAAGCAATGATAATGATATACGTATGTAGTACGTGTTGGACGTTGGAAGAAACTTTCACATCTGCTGCCTTTATGATTTTAAGAATGACATCAAACATATAATGATCAGTCAGCGCATGTATGAAGCGACAAGCTGCATGAGATGTGCCGCCATACAATCGTGCAAGGTGCAATTTAGTGCAACATTGTGTATCTACGATAGCGAGAGAACTACATACAATATGCTATTTTGCCCAGATCGCTGTAAATGGAAACGTTCACTCTCTTTTTTTAATTATTAAGTAAACTACCAACTGCTGTTAATTGTTTCATACACTTAATGCCCCACACCACTCTCCGGAATGCGGACAGGAATGAGTTCCAGAAGGAACAGCTGCACCGGCACTCGGCACTAATAATGTTGTTTGAAAAATGTACATATAGCTCACAGTTCAATACACCATTAACATTGCCTCTCCATTAAATATTTGCACACGCCACTTGTTGTTCAAACTGGTCTCTAAATTCCGACACCGAATTACAATTACATGCTGAAGTACAAAATAAAATTGATGGATACATGCCTAGAATTTGAATGCCAAATGATAAAGCCCCAACCACAATAGCTAGAGATACAGAGGGATAAAAGTGACTGGGGATTCTTACCATTTCGAAGTTCTGCCAAAATTACAGTAATAATTAGGTACTACACACCATGTACGAATTCATCAATTGATCAATGCCTATTTCTACTTTGAAAAAAGAGCATACTCATACTCCTCATTGGATACATAGTTTGGTCTTTATAATAGCCACATTTGCCATTACACAAAAATGTAGAATATTTTGTTCCTATTTTATTTCGTATTCACATATATGTAGGAACACAGGTTGTATATGTTCCTACTCCTAAGCAAAACTTCAAGCAAACAATAAACCATAATTTCTTACCCCGTGATGTATTTGCTATTTATGATCTGCTTAAAAGCCTCTTGGCGACTGCAGGGCATTGTTGTGGTTAGCCCCCGCAAAACAAAAATGTACATGGCGGAATGTAGGAACTAATATAGCAACGCTGCGCTAATAATATTTTAAAAGCAACAAAACAAAATGAGACTGTCTTTTAACGTAGCAAATCTAATAATTAATGACAGCAATACAACTTGTAATGATAATCCATGCATAAATTTCAGTTCGATGAGAAGAGCCATCTTCGTCGTCGTCTTCATCGTCGTCGTGTGATAGTTGATGATTTATTTTGATGATGTTCAAAATGCATTGTATAATAATCGTACATACCACATTACGAAGGAAAAGGCCTGCAGCAGTTGTGTACAAGAAGGGGATTCTTTAGAGAAGGATGGAAATATACGAGGGAAGATGATGCATGATTGCGATCACAATAAACTTGTACGAAACGAAGCTTTTGTGTTATTTAGTTATTTACCAGTAATAGAATGCTTTTAGGGAAGGAAATAGTGTCTGTGAATTGTTCTCTCATTTTCGCTAAGTACAAAATTGAGAGAATCATGCCGTCGTCGTCGTAGTAGTAGAGTAGTAGTAAAGTAGTAATACCACGTAGTACAATGAACCGCGCTGCCGATGGCTCTTCTTGAATTGGAAAATAAATGAGATAGATGAAGATACTCAGAAGGATGTACCCGTGAAAAGGACGACATGAGAAGAAAAAAAGAGAGAAACTTCATTCATAGTCCTAATTAGTACCAATACTACCTGTGTCCTGGTGTAGATTTTCTGTTCTTGTTCCCGACAAAAACACCCGTATCACTGGGGTTCCTTTTGAAACTTTTTATATATATTTTTCCGCTGGCTTGTGATGGTAATAAGTACGCGCGTAGTTGAAGAAAACGCAGCATTTTCTTTGTATAGGAATTTCCGAAATAACACACAGGATGCAAATAAATTTAGCATTAAAAATGTTATAATCTGCCATTTTATGCATTGCTCATCCTCATCATTATTTTCATCCTTGAGGAATTTTGTAGTTAGAATTTTAGCCAGATGACTTGACTAGTAGTAGCCTCCACACATCTTACGTGGCAGTAAAAACGGTAGGATCATACAAGTACAAGGTCATTTGATATCTGTGGCAGCTCCATTCCTTTTTCTCTTTATTATCGTTATTTATATTTATTTTTACGCTGTTTGCACAGTTGTGACTTTCCTTGTGCTTTGTTAACACGCTATTTGTTGGTCGATAAAGACAAAAAAGATAGAGGGGACTGCATTCTACGGTTTGCAGCAATTGGTAATTTTAGTGACATCAGTCAGACGAGAATACCGTTTGCTTTGTTTGAGCTCTATGTAGGGTTGTACTATCTGATACGGTGATATGTATTTCACGTTTATGCCTTGCCGACTTGTTCGTCAGGCAAAGCAGGAGTTGCCATCATCATCATCGTATCGCCAAGGAGCATGTATGCATATACATATATGAAAAAATGTGAAATTTTACACTCTACAATTGACAGGAAAATAACAGCTGCAACACGTAGTATTGCAACAATTGTCTACGTGATTTAACCTTTGTTCAAAATGACCATTAATGTAAACCATTTTTTGGCCATGCTCATAGTACGGAATGCTAAAAAATGGAGTTGCATTTTGACGCGGACAACCTACTCATTATCATCGTCAAAGCATGATCATCTCATCGCCCATCGCAACATTATCTTTTATCTTAGAGCCAATCTCAATTTCTTTCTGATTTTGTGCAAAGACGACGGCGCATCGCATCGTTGTCGTCGTAATCGCAACATGGCAAGATTATTAAGATATGTGCGAAGTACTAATGTGCACACGCAGTACACAGATAACATCCCAGAGTCTGTGAAATAAAGATACGAAGATCTGAGTAATACTTTTACCATGCCACTTTTTGCTTTTTTGTGGTGGTGGTTGGTATGGCATGGCAAGTCGTACAGATTGATATCTGCTTGTGTGTGTATACATACTATGTTTTCATATAAATAATGGTGTTTTTTAGCTCATCTTCATTTTGGTTAGAAAAAAAGATGATGATGACGACGATGATGATGATGATAATAATGCTGATACTGTTGAGATGACGATGTAATTTTGTGGCTATGAAAGATGTGATTGGGAGTACGATGACCCAAAAAAAGGGATACACATAAACATCACGGTATCATTAATATTGCTACGTAATAAGAAGTAACGAAGGGTGAGCGAGCAGGCGCCTTTCACAATCGCCTGTTTGTCTTCCTTTCCCAATGCAACCAAACTTGACAAAATGGTCAAACAGCAGCAGCACATTTTCAGATTGGTAGTGTGTCTCGCCTTCGTCTAAAATTCTGAAGAATCGAGTGCCAGAAGAAAGATTTATAAAATATATTATCAATTGTCGGGAATAATCATTATCAAAAAATGACTGCACTCGTCGTGTACCGTCGTAAATTCAGGAGCATATTTTTAATACATTTAAAAAAAGAGTAATCATTCATCGTCATAAAATCATCATTCATTCGCGTCTTGATTGAATTACGAGTCATCTCTCATCATTGAGGTGCAAATAAATAACAATTTATTTTTCAATAAGAAAACAAGTCAAGATTGAATTTGAAGTTCGTCTTTCAGAAAAAAGTGAATCTGAATGAAGGCAGCGTGAAAAAAGTTGCTCGGGATGCTGAGTTGTTAATAGCCACCTGTGAATACAGGTACATACAACACACACACCAATAATAAGAACCCCGAGTAGTGCAGTACACATGATAATTAGAAGGTGTGCATCTAAACCGGCACGCTTTTTAGCAGTAGTGGTGCAATGGTAAATTAAAGAGCTGCCTTGTTGCCTTTCTATTTCCCTGTGAACGCATTACACACAAAAAGTTACATCACATCTCATCGCTGACAACCTTTACTAGTGTCCTCCTCTCTTCATGACGTGCCGACATTCCCGTCGTCACTTTAAAAGAAGAGAGTGAGAAAAGATGCACCTAAAATTACTAAATTGTACCATATTATGACTAATTTTCAGAATATTTTGGGATGAAACTTTGAGAAAATGTGCATATAATGAATCAGCTCCAGGTTGTGCCGTCGTGATTCATCCCTGTCGTAATAAGTAATGATAAGTGGGCATCTCTCAAAGTACCGTCAAACAAAACTGTTAGTGAAACCGAAACATCTGGATTAAGTTACCGACACAAGGTGAGCAGCAGGAAGTCGTAATTGAGGAGAAATTTTATAAACAAGCGGAGCAGTAATAAAAAAACCCCCTTCTTCCAACTTCCAACGAAATATAATTCGTTTCTAATTTATAATTAAGAGAAATCTATTCACTACACATTTTTCCTCTTTACGAGCCCTGTTGCGTCACCATCACACCTGTATCCTCTAATTCCACTTTTCACCGTGTACTGCAGATGATGATAAACATGATATATGGTCCACTGAACAGCAGGTGGAGGAAAGCATCCAAAAATACTTTATTAAAAAAGTGCGACGCTTTGTGTGTTTGCCAATAAGTAATTTTCTTTTAAATTTAACATGGCATCTGGAATATATGCACATTTAGCAATGATAATGACGACGTGCCGAGACAAAGGAAGAACATTAAATATAGTTAGCAAATACAATTACTGCCTAGTGCATATTCGTAAAATTGGACGGGTGTTTTCAGTACCAAGAAATGCGTCATCGTCATAATAATATATACGATCTGCCAGTATGAATTTTTCATAAGGCAACTTCATCCATATTTCTTAGAACGACATTAATTCTAACTTTTCAACTGTTCACTTGCTTCAATTTTTATTCATTCATTTAGCTAAAAAAATGAAAGTCTATGGAATCTTTATGGGTTATAAGATGGCAATCGTCGGTTTCACTGCCGAAGGTGCCAATAAACCCACACTATGAAAATGTATACACACATGTTGTTTACGGCGTTACGCAAAGCAAATAACCTTGTAGGGATGATGAATCTCTACAGCCCTAACATTTCATTTTTTTCACGACGATGGGTCTGTTATCTTTGGGTTGTTGGTACCTCTGTGTGCAACGGAATTACACAGACACAATAAAACCTTAACCACTCTCAGATACGTATGTGGCTCATGAAATTTACCCAAACTAAACATTTAAATGTCTCTATTTATTTCGTTCGCAAAAGTAGAGAGACAGGATGCATTTTATTTTGTCGTCGTCGGTAGTAGTCATAGTTACATTACATTATACAATAACCTTCAAGTAATACATATTACGACGACAACTGTGTAGACAGCAATTTATAATGTAAGGTTGTCTATATATAAGCCAACCCAATGTCGATCATCATTATCATCAACACACATGCAATGTGTTTGTATAATGTTGGACGCCTCTGTCTGTATACATCCGCATGATCGCCAACTGATCTACTGAGCTTCTTTTAAGAATTGACACACACATACGCACACACACATAAGAATCATTGAAGATTACCTTATTACCTTTACCTGTCTGTATGTATGACTTTTGCTGTTTTTGTGCTGACATTGAATTTTCTATCACTGATTTTGTGGCCCTTTTCCCTTTCCATTCATTCTTGGTCAAATCACAACATTTTTTTGTAACTGAGTAATGTAAGGACCAGTCAATGCAACAGTGAATGATAATAATGCTTTTAATAATAACAATAATAACAATGACAGCGCATCTGTTGTACAACGCTTACAACAGGCAGCGAAAAAAATGGAGGAGAGAGCGGATTCTTTCAAAGATAACAATCGCAATCAAGCTAAGGTGTCTCTCATTTTTTTCTCGAAAGAAAGTCAGCAAGCACACGTGCATTAATGAAAAATGCACATACACACACATTGTATTGTACATAGCACTTAAAACAAGTACTGGTTACACAACACAACGGGCAATTGGCATTAGCAAGTGGAGTGGCACTTCAGCTTCCTTTAAAGATGAATTCAATTTTGAAAACTGGAAGTCGAAATTCTTGACGTATTCAATACAAATCATTCATTGCCACTTCTAGAGCGTAGCAAGTGGCCACTTTGCTGTGCTGAGGGAGTTTGTTGAATCAAAAGAGCGAGTGAATCGTTTAATGGCCACGGCCATTATCGTCCGTCAGTAGAGGCGGCTAAAGGAAGAATGCGTTTATAACGTTTACAGGTACATATTGTATTAGTAAAACCGAAATTTGTGATTTCTAGTTTTGAATTCATCGAACCAAATCAGGATTTGTATTATGAAACTAGGCATACAAGTTGGACGCCTAAAACGAATGCGATGCTACTACATCTACGTTCAATACGACGAACGTGTAGAGTGAGCCAGATACGTAAAAAAATGCGTACAGTTGTCAGTGTGTTAGCAGAACGTAACGTATTATTATTATACTTAATTTTTATCAAAATGCGGTTGTTACAAGCTACAATCTAGCCATAAACGATGTGCACATTATAATATGCAAATTCTCATAAAGATGCGATAAAGAAGATATCTGACCATAACAAAATTCAAATGTACAACATGCATCAATTTGCTCTTCGTACAGATGATTACGTAACTGCACTTGGTTTTGAAATTATTCCATTTTTTCTACTTTTTCCTTTTAAAAATAGCCAAACATATGTTTGACTAAAGTGCATCAATTTAACAAAGCACTTTTTAACTCATGGCCAGAGAGCTAGCTTGATAGTCAGTCATCTGAATGGTGTGCGTAGTAGTGTGTGTGCGCGCGCATTTATATTAACAATAAGATAAACAGAAAAAGTGACCACGTTTGCACGAGTAATTTAGACAAAGCACTCGGTTTGCATTTACACCTTCAAAAAAACTCCACCGATTGAGGTAACTATGCCGTTTGAAAATCGTGTGCACTATTCTCTACGCAGTGACTTCACATTTTCATCATGATTCATGAGACGACGATGATGCTGATAATGTGGCAAATGGCAAGGCAGTAATTCTCGACGTCAAGGAATAGAGAATAAATGGGAAGGAGCACGCAACAGACAATAACTGTTAAAAATTATTAAACTCAATAACGCTTTGGGTGGTTGCGGTTGTTAGAATAGCGGCTTGTTGATATGGCGACGAGGAGGAGTACTGCTGATGAGGATAAGAAGCGCGGTGATACTGCGAATCTTGGATGCTACGCATATATGTACATGGATACATAAAAATGGCAAGGAATAGTGTGCAAGTACAACCTCCGCAGAATATTTATGTAATCATGATTATTGTTATCATCGTAATTACTCTTGTCTTCAGTAACATCACTTTTTTACATTTTCCACGTGTAAAAAATGTCTGACCCTGCGAAATGACGGACGCAAATGGAGTAAACATTCTATGGTTTATGTTTACAACAAATGCGCAAAATTCAAGATTGCAGGGTTGCCATGACAAATAATCACTAATGAATTTACATTGTTTTTATGAATTGAGATGAATTGTTTTCATCCTTTCTGGTTTCGCAGTCGGTGCGTGTGCTGCTGCTATTGTTGTTCGTATTGGTTTGGCGTTTGATTGTAATTACTACCAGACTAACTACAAACCTTATGATGCCAGACTTACCTTCTGAAGACGATGGCACAGCAGTATTTTCCACCAAAGCATCGTGGACTGGACTGCAATTATCTTCTGTGGAACCTATTCCACTTGATCGACCGCATGACTCCTGTTCCCTTGATGCATACGATCGTCTGTTTGACGCCCCAACAACGGCAGGATTCGAGCAGCGTCTAGACTCAATCCCCATCAGATTTCCCCGCTGACGGTGAATAGTATCATAGTCCCTTGGCGGAAACAGTAATGGCGTGTTCTTCTTCCGAGCACTTAACTTCTCTCGTAACTCTGCAGCCAAAGAGTCATACAATGTGGCTATCCTGTCAGATGTTAAATTGGATGCTCCGGAACCAGATCCAAAGCCTCTGTCTGAATTCTCAGACGATTCTGATGTACGACAATCAAAGTCCGGTGTGCCACGATCCCGTGCCCTTGATGAGCCGTGGCCGTGAGAGGGTAGAATCCCTTTTGTCTGTAGTCTGGTTTCGATGTCCCTGAATTTCTGCTGATTATCTTCTCGATTTACAAGCTGCTCCAGCTGTTCTTTTAAGACAGCAGCAGTTTCTGGTGAGTCGCATCTGCAAAAAGGAACGACAAAACAAGGTTCCAGCTTAGCTTGATGAATTTGTACTTGGTGACTTGGTTAGTATAAAAATACAATCTACACAGCAAGGTTATCAACATTTAACCAATAAAAGGTTACTGTCTTGAGTGCGATTACGTATGTAAGTGATATGATGGCTAGATGCCAAACAAAAATATTTAATAATGGCACCTGCCGGATGCTAATAATTTCAAATACCAAGCAATGACCAGCGTGTTGTGCTGCAACAATTAATTAAAAAGTGGACATCGCCAGAACTACGCTTTTTTGTATTTTATTAGTTTTGTTTTACATAACAGCAAAATGTTTGTTACGCGGAATCAGCCATAAGTAAATAATAGTTTACGTACAACTTAGGTATTTGCCTTCGGGATATATGAATCGCACCATTGTGTATTTCAAAGAACACGCAACCATTTAGTCTTGTCAGTGAAACCAACAAAAAAAATTGCAAAGTAAAAAAACCCTTATCATCATTATTCTTTTGTTCAAACAAAGGCTTACTTTTAATTACAGTTTGCTAGTGATTTAGCGAATATTATGTGAGAAAGCTTGAGAATCAAAAGTGTCAGATGAAAATTCAATGTATTACAAATGAAAGAAAACGGAAGTAAAAAAACATTCACACACACACAACAACGAACTATCCGTCCGTCAACATATAATTTTTGTAGTGATGTTAAGTTATGTATTGTAAAGGACAGGAAAAGTTACATGTCTTTCGCATGCTTGGCATTCCACTCACCCATTTCTTTGGCAAACGGACCTCACAAAAACAAATTTAGCCTGTCATGAGTTGCCATAAAAATGCAGCTTACTACGTCAACAACCACAACATACACAGGAACACATCCACAGGTACTTATTAAGTATCCGCATTAACAATTAAATTCATGTCGTGTAGAAGGTGATAATGACTAGGATGCACGATAAAAATGAATCCTTAATTGCAGCAGTAACTGCAGCTGAACAATATAATCATTGAAATGTATGCTGGCAGATGCAGGTTTTTACTAACCAACCAAAACACATTTTCCTTGCAAATATTATTTAATGTCTTGCCTTAAGACTGTAAAAGTGCTATTTACTTTGTATCGGCTACAATTAAATGATCATGTAAGGTAATAATGTAAATTGAATAAGTGAAATCTTCGAGTTAACTGTCAGACACCTTGTTGCTGTAGTTGTAGAAGCAGTTATTGTTGTAGTCAGAAAGGAATTTTTGCATATATAGCTGTCAGCTTCGGATGGTTATCATTACATGCATTTTATACGAAAGTGGTCTACATTTAATACAACCTTAACAAGAAGAATGCGATCAAGGACCGATTATAACAACCAAAAATGAGGATATTTTTCAATATCATTTGGGAAAATAAGCATGACATATTATATGCAAAATATGAAGGGTACATACCATTTAATTTCAGTAATACTACGTAACTAACGTAACTACATTTAATAAGTACATATGTTACATTAAATAATGCATGCTCGTTTTACTTGAAAAAATGCACAGTACCTGTAGCAGTGGACATGAACCGGACACTTGGTGTCTGGATTATAAAGCAGAAGAATGCAAGACACTATGTCATCATTTGGAGGCGGAGCTTGGAACACGCATGTAATGGCATGGTGAGGAATAAAGTGCTTCTCAGTGTGACTATTATTTTCTGACGCATTGCTCATTCCCACGACGCGCTGATTGCAGGGAATAATTTTCAATCCTTTTCCACTAACTTGCAAGGTCACCTTAAGTGCCTGCATGCGTGACTCCTGTGATACAAAGTACTGCAGCACAGGTTCAATGTAGTGAGGACCGCGGAGTCCTTTACTTTCTTTTGCCCCGAGAAACAGGACGTAGTACGAGGATTTCTTCATTTCCACCATCTTGACTAACTGTACTATCTCCGAGGAGAAAATGGGACTGGATGAATTACCGCTACTGCTGCTCGAAGTCCGGCTTGAATTCACCTATCACGTTGGCCTTTTGCACAACTTTGAGACGGAGATTCCGGGATGAGGCTCGTTGGAAGGACAAGATGTGCGTTCACTAAGCGCTTCTCTGTAAAAAAATAGATAAAAAAGTGAATTAGAATTTTTGTTTGGATTTGTCTTAGGTTTTTCTCAATCGCGGATATAAAAAGGGTGCAGTACACAACATCTAACAATAATAAGTGTTTGGCACCAGCCAACTCTTAAAGTTTTGTGTAATCTCGTAACTTGAAACTTTTTTTCTTCTCTCAAGTCTCAACTTATTCTCGAGGAGCGGTGTTTATGGCATGGAAACTGGATTTCAAATGCAGTCTGCCAAACACGAAGCACCCCCTATATATTTACATGTTCCGTTTGCAAATCTTTTCCCCCATCTCTAAGCCGTGACTCTTTTACAACGTGCTCCCTTTAAAAAAAGTATTTACTATCGCACTTCCTCCCCTGAATAAAGTAAGTGAGTACGCGAAATGTATCCAAACGAACTATCACAGCAATCAGTTTTAATTGGAAAAGCATGCATCCTCATAGATTGCCATGATGACGAAGGCAGTTCAATCTGATAAGCAACCAAACTGGGATTCATGGATGGATGGTGACTAGAAATGTCGAACAGTAGTAAGAGAGCATTTTATGGCCAATAAACTGGATTTTAACGAGGTGGCAAATGTACATGGTAAATATTCTGAAAACATAAAATTTTGTTCTACCTGAATGCACATTGCCGCTGCTTCATCTGCTCGGTACGAAGAGGAAACTACAGTATAGTGTTAAAGTAAGCCAAAACCAATATGCCAATTACATATCTGAGGACTGGATGGGAGGGTAAAATATATTTCCTTATTGAAAAAGTCCTTATGCAGAAAGCAATTACCGGTTGGATGGGTCTGTGTGAAGTGAAAGCTAACTAGAAACTTCTCCACCTAGTGGTCCAAATGTTGCTACGAAAATCTAGGTTTCAACTGCCGCCTTTCGTTCGGTGACGACGCTGTGTAACAATAAGCTCCTGTGGTGGCATAAACTTTTTTTTTACCAAACCCAGTACGATATCAACAGCCTCATCTCTTTTTTCGGTTTCAATCAGATGAAAAATGCACGTTTTCAAACCGTGCCTCTGTATCGAGCTCTTTAGTTGCTTATGCACTGCCTAAAACCCATTAAAAAGACCAAGTCAAAAGGAAGGGTTGAACAGGTAGGGTACCTACATGTTCAAATAATTTGCAAGTCTTGTGTAACTGTCACTCCTCCCTGGACATTCACATAAGCACAACAAAACAAGTTAGAAAAAAAACACAGAGGACAAGAAATGTCATTGTTGTTGAGAGAACATAAAAAAAAGTATTCTCATAACCGCTTCCTTTCTGTAAGGCACTCGAAAGGCCACGGCAACTATCGTTTACCTCTCTGGTGAAATTTAAATCTCATTTTATGCTTACGTCGGTGGGCCAATAACAATATTACCTGTCAGCAGGGCTCTAAAATTATTTTATTTTTGAAAGTCGACATAAATTATTTACAACAATGGTTTTGTTGGTGTAAGTTTTCTGGGATCGTTTACGATGGAGGAAGACGAGAATACGTAACTCATGTTTTTCTGCTCTGTGTGTGTGTGAATGAGTTGGATCTCTCTCCTATTATTAGTGGTATGCTATTTGTAAACACAAACACAGCGAAGGCGTTCCAAGAACACGTCTCTACAGTTCATAAAAAGTAATTAGGTAATTTATTTTCACAGCTTTTCATCGGCGGTGCATGCCAATTGCGGGCAACTATTTCCGTTCTCATTTCTTTTCCTTTTTTTATGACTACTTCTCTTAACGAAGTCCTTGGATTAATATAAGTTTTCACGCAAGAATGCTTTCAATGGTCGTCGCCGTCTTCAGCATTACATCTAACCCACACAATTACACCCTCTCGATTGTGTATCGGCTTGGCTCGTCGAAAGCACACAAGCAGTAAAATCTCATCTATACCTAAATATGAAGCAAGTCACACACAAATTAACTAAGGTTATTTACAGAAATCATCGTTATATTCGTGTAAGCTGTAGTAAATTGTTCAATCCGCCGTGCTGAGAAAAAAATTAAAAATCGAGAGTTTGTAGATATGTGAAGGGAGTTTTTTCCTCTCTCTGAGTGTGCATATCCGAACAAAGCATCCTTATAATAACATAATTATGGATATTGTCAGCATCTTAATAATAAGCGCTGTGTTAGTACCGCTACTAAAAGGAATCATAACTTTTTTAACAACCAGGCAGAGGGGACAGCAATGGCAGCAAATAAAACGACAAACAATAAACACTTAAAAAAATTTCGAAAATTCATGCAACAACATAAAAGTGTTCACTCGTTCCCTCCCTCCTCGTCTGCATATGTGTCTTTATGTTTATGTGTGTAGCCTTCAGTCTCGGATGACTGCAAAAGCACTAAAGTTGAAGTTAATCATACGTTAATATATGTACGTAGACAGATCTATACGCTGTTTATTTATTTCCCCACCATCCTGAGTACTTCTGCGGGTACGCTTTAGATGCCCCGTTTTGCATATTACACTTGTACTCTCTAACGCGCCTTTAAAAACGCCCATCAATCATTCTAATTTGCAATTTAAGAACAAACAGAAGCTTATTATCACTACACTGACATATCGTTCTCTCTTTTGTTTTCCTGTGAACACCCTAGTTATCCGTAGCCATTTGACTGTCACCGTGAATGAGCTGTGGTGAATAAAGGGTAGTAAAAATATTGTTTGCGTCGTACACGACATGAAAAAAGGAAGGCATTTATGGCTCTTCGAGAGGTTTCTTCATATTTTGGCGAGGAGAGTAGCCGCCATCGTCGTTATTCTTGTGGTAGTAAAAGTTCAACACATTTTCATCGTTGTAAACTATGGTAATTACAAAAGGCAAAATTTACACTCCCAAAGGTACCTAGTTGTTGGTAGTACATGAGAGTAAGTATATAACATGGTAATAATAATCTGTCTTACATTGGCATTCCTTAGAACTAAAAGATATATTCGCTTCTTTAATGTGCTACTAACATTGCTCCTTTCATGTCATAACTATCCTTGACTAACTGTGTAGTAAAATTCATTTTAGTAATATGGCACATAAAATGCTAAATAATGATTCATAATAATAATAAAAAGTTATAAAAAACAGTGTGACATGCCTTCATACAATGCAAGGCAGGCAGATAGTAAACAATTTTTTTTAAATTGGTAACATGTACCCTCTTAAACAAGATTCATCAAGTAAACTGCTCCTCAACTTAATTGCACTATCCACTGTTTTCAATAGCAGACATTCCTTTTCTTGCTCAAGTCGAGTAATGACTCGATTATCTTTCGCTTATATTCTGCAAACCCCATCCTTTAAGGAGATGATGAGTTTCGTCTCCCTCTCTGATTTGGTCAAAAGCACGAGAAATCCCACACTGAGCCCATGCAAAATCGTTTTGGTGGTACACCTGACAGAGATCTATCTATTTGCTTATTTCTCTCTCTCTGTGCATTAAAAGCAGAAGCATTACGAGTACCATTATTTGCAGTAGGGATTTAAACCATGCTATTTCTTTCCTCCTCAGCCAAGAATGAGCACCGATTGTTGTACGGTGTAACTGAACTAAAAACCGCATTCTATTTGGAAAATTCACACAGAGACGAAGAATTGCACGCAATATAATAGAAATTAGAAACCAAGAAGAATGCACAAGGGAAAAACCATGAGAGGCATCAACCACCTCCACCACTACGACGTCAGGAGGAGGAGGATGATAACTTTATAAAAATGATATTATGACGGCGACCGACCAACCAATACGAGTTACATTGAATGTTTGTTGTGCTTCGATTCATGACGCGATTTTAGCAAGTTGAAGTAATATACAACGCATCACAGTTTTGTTACGTTGATCAGCGTTCCCATTCTTGTTGATTCCGATTCCGAACCGTTTTCTATTAGCGAGGTTTTTTGGTACATGTCTGGGTTATTACTATTATTATTTTTTTTATAAAGTTCACATCATTACGGAGAGAATAAGTACATATTATGTTGGGTGGTTTCCATAATAATCTGACTGGCATTCTAACCGCAATATTACAATGATGCAAATTGTCACGAAGTTTTGTTTTGTAGAATATCCTAAACTTATGTGCCATTTCATTTGCACTAATATAGTTTTACTAAGGCAAATCAGAGAGCATTCCAAGATTTAGACCGCCTACCCAAAATCAAAAAGAATCACTTTACTGGCCGCTAAACAAGGGTAAACATGCAGTTGCACAAATTTTACCGAGAAAGCAGGATTACATTTTTGTAAACATGGGTGTTATTGGTAATATTTTGTATAACTAATTTTTATTTCTTTCTGATTTATTGGAACTAGGGTTTGTAATTGTAAATTATAAAAAATGCAATACTCCAATAAAATTAAGTACAATGGTTTTTGCAACGATTGGTTACATTTTTACTATTTACCTAACAAACAAAAATTACATTTGTAACGAATGTTCAACACTGAACGATGTGAAACTTGCAATCAGTATTGCAAAATTTATTCTTAGATTCGATGACCCATAAACAAAAACAGCAACAGAACGCTTCCTGGTACCTGTAAAATCTCAAAGCTTTGCAAATGTCATACAAATTCGTTGAAAGAGATAACCTCTATTCTGCCATTTTAAATGGTCTGGTGTTGAAGAGGACAAAGGGAGTTGCGGTGCGCTTACAAAGCATGTATTTACTGTTGTGTAAATGGCCGACTGGCCACGTGCTGATACTTTAGAATTTGTAATTCACCAATTTTAGTCTTACTCTACGTCCTTTTAAACTTCGACTATGGCATTTACTGGTCCAAAAATATTTGAACTTGCCATGCTACTCGAAACTTGAAATAGTTCCCGAAATGCAAAAAGATGGAAATAAAAAATGACGGATTGATTTAGCGCTTCCCTTGGAATATCAAACGAAAAATGTAGAAAATAGATAGAGTATGCTTGGAATTTAGAAAGCATCATTTTATCGGAAAAGCTTAATTTTGGGGTGGATTCCAATTACAGACGCTGTTTTTGGGGCAACAGAATAAATCTTACAAACAATCATTGTGAACAAAATAAATGTTCAGAAATGTAGCTATGCACATTGAAAATCAAGTAATGCAACATTTGCGCTGATTGTAAACATGTGCCTGTATAATAAGTAGCAGTGAACAAATTGTCCTGCGTTTAAGAAATCATTTCCCTAACTTTTGAGCATCATTTCACCGTAATTCCTTCGTTCCATCCTGCAATATTATGTATCTGGCTGAGGAATACTGGCGCAGGATTAAGTGTATGACAAGAACTACTAGCTTTATCGATTTGAAATCACCCATATATTTAACTCTCTGCGGCATTTTTATACCATAGCCACTAGATGCGTGTTATATTGGAATACGTGCGTGCTCGTCGCATCAATATTTTTCATAATGCAGACGTAAACGTTATACGGTAGAAAATATTACAGATTTCCTACAACTTTGAAAAGCCTGCAAAGGAAAAAAGGGGACACATCAATCTCACACGACCTGACTGAAAGTCAAGTTCGACTATTCGACTGGCTTGAAGCATGAATTTTCGCGTTAGCTACTATTACTTCTACCGCTGCCGTTGTTGAATACTGATTGACTTGATTCACGTAACCGTGTATCTTTTGTAAGACTCAGGCTACCAGTTTATATTGACTATAAAGTTGACAGCAATAAAGTGAACGATAATAACAGCTTCAGGAAGTCAAATTATGCATGTTTTGTTCTAGCATGTCAGTCTGGTATATATGCTTCAGTCTTTACAAAATTGATTATAATACGAGGAAAATGCGGGACCATTTTTCTTCTACCTCAATTTCTTACAAATTTATGGACGATGTGCCGTCTAGTATTTATTTCCCCACGTGCGCACAAGCCCATCACTAGAAATTTTTGCTAGTAGCAGTACTAAAATTTTTATAGTTTGTTGTGATGTGCTTTTGTAATTGTACGAAAAAAGCTGTTTTTACTTGAAAGTGAGACGTTGCTTACATATTGTTGTATAAATCTATATAGTTAAGGCATTTTCGTCAGATGGAGTCGGGTACCGTTTGAAAGAAAGTAAAACTTAGCGTTGAAGGATGAAATGAACATTTTATAATTTCATCCCATCGGCAATTTACAACTACACACACATTAATTAGCAACTGATTTCATTGCTGCTTTCGTCTAACTCAAGTGTAAATCTAATATAGGTAGGTCGTATCAGTTTCCCACATCAGCATCAGCTGCAGGCCAGGCCAAAGTAGTGTCAATGCTGTGTACTTGGTCTCATCACCATAATTACGATGCAGTAATAACTCTACTATAATTAACTTCAAAATTGACGTTGGGAGTAGTTATCTATCTGCACCTGAAAAAATCCACGGAGGAGTAGTGAGTATGCAGAAGAAAGAGTTGCATCGTGATTCAAATTAGTTGCGACAAGTTGTTAGTTTTATATTAAAGGTCGAATAGGTATATTTACATCCCAATTTGCAAGCAGCGAGTTACGGTACCAAGGTAAGTCAACACTAGGAGTTAATCAACTGCCAATTATAAATAATTATTAAAATTGGCGACTATTACTATCCAACAACCAAAGAAACTAGGAAGTGCAAAGACGAATTTTATGTTTTCTCGCCATTCCCATTCCCGGTTAAGATCCGCAGTGTAAATTGCCATCAATTTTCAATAATTTACAGCGTTTGCCACGTAAAATAACAATGCTGACTTGAAATTACATAGCAGCTGAAAATGGTTTTGACCATGTTGCTGTGTACAAGAGCGGTTACCAAAACTTTATTACTGAAGACCAGAGCTAAATTTTAATTTTGACCACCACGGTGCCCACCACGTCTACAACGTACGCTTTGTTAAAAGGCTACCAAAAATTTAGAATTTATTTGATTGTAAGATTGTAACTGAACTTTTCCCCTCTTTATAAATGTACTACGAACACGTACAACTGCGTATGTATCATAGCGACATTGCTCAAGGGTGTTTATTGAAATAATTCGTAAATAAATAATGAATAATAAATACTTTTTAAATGGGAGTATGAAACTAATCATTATGCCATTTAATTTATTTAGGGCAACTGTAATTTAATTCAAAATTATTGTTTTTAATATTTAGTTTTAATTTATTTTATAATAGTATACAACATCATTAGCACTATAATTGTGGCAGTGCAAAACATCATCAACAAAATTTCTAAAACATGCACATGATCAACACCGTCACATTTCTCGTCACACGATAGTGCTAGTTATACTATGTATTAAAATTAAATAATATTGGCAAAATTCAACACGGAGATGGCGAGTGTTCAAAAAAATGCAAAAGAATCTAAGGAAAATGACATTCTTCTATTAAGGAAAATAATTTTTTTATACATACCTACGACACTAATACAAGAAAATAATATTTTTTAGAAGTCGACAAGTCGGCAAATCAACTGCATGTTCACAATTTTTTTGCCCCTATTATTATCATTACTAGCAGCAACTAGTAACCAAGAGTCGTTAGTCGTCTTCACAAGAAAAAAAGTTGATTGGATTTCACTTTGGTGTAAATAGAAACCTTACAGTAAAATTCTTTAATGCAATTAGTAGATAACCAATTTGACCATTGTGATGAAAACCAGCGTCTCATGGTTTTTGTTTGCAAACGTTCTCCCAAACCAGAAAAACATAAGTAAAAATGCAAAACAAAAACTTTGAAAGTGAAAAGGAAATGTTTTAGTAGATTTTGTAGTGATCGTGCGTTAAAAATATGAAAAGAAAAAAAATCGTGATTTTAAAAGAAACCTGCATGTAAACAAAACTACAGGACAATAAAATGAAAAGGAAAAACTGATACGTCTACGCACAAAGCAACTATATATCTGATGAGAATTACAAATCAGTTGTTAGGTCTAGTGGTAGTTTTGCCATTAGAAATTGTGTTGTTGTGGTAAAGGTTCATTCAGGTGAACCCACATTACGAGCACCTATACTTAGCGCTCTATAGACAGACAAGACAAGACCCCACGATTTTTTTCAGAGTTTTTTTTCGTAATGGCAAGCAACATAGAATAATCAAAGCGTTACGGCACATAAAAATCGGTATCAGCCCAACTTGCTCCCATTGTAGACGTAAAAACTACTAATTGATTTAATCTCCCTCCCGAAATCCAAATCTAGCGCAGCAGCTATCATTCCCGATCGTTTCTTTGAGAGCGAATTGTGCTGATTCTTTTTCCATCACGCTAATTAGTCGTTAATTACTCATTGTGTTGAAACCTGGCGCCAATAGTAAATGGGGAGAGATACGTGTGTTTAAATCTTCTTTGGAATGGAGATATATAAACAAATGCACTTTAAAAGTACAAAGCGGCAATTCAAATAGTAAATGACGGGGCACACATAATGCAACTTGCGTCGACATACTTCTTCACTCATTTCAATGTACTGCTGCTCTTTGTTATCTTCATGTCAATGCATAAGTAGCTATTCAGTGGTGCATCTAAACATGTGATATAAGGGGCATGAGCAGTTATTATGAATGACACTCATTAACTCATTGAAAATCAAGCTGAAGCCTATAAAATGAGCAAATCGTAAGTCATCGGCCGCCGCAAACGGGTTTACTTTACAGAGTGCCTGTTTCTAATTTACAGCATAGGCAGCAGCGCAGCGCTTGTATTCAATAATTTTCTTCTTTGACATAAAGATGCATTATCAAAGCAATTTATCAATATTTAATAATGTTTTCAACATACCATGTACGATTTCACAACGCATTAATTTGCTGTGTACATACACTACTGCACGAAGAGAGAATAGAAACAAAGCAGTAAAGGGGTGATGATGATGGTGGTGGAACGCTCAATAGTTGTCGCTCATAAAAAGAAAAGACGTCAAGACGAAGAAAGCACGATAGTAATTTACCAACCGAGTGCGTATTCCAACGATAATCGGTGTTGGTTCGTTATTTAGAAGCACAAAATGTAACAGAACGCAAGAAAAGCAGAGAGATAACAGAAACAAAGAGGGAGGATAAGATTATAAAATGATAAAAATCTAAATAAAAAAAATTAATATCACTCGCACGCAACAAGGAATGCACCACGTTACTTTGCAGGAACACATTTACCATGTTCATCGGATGTTTGACATTGCCGCAGTCGCAATACGACCTTAAAATTTGTTGGCAATAAATGCTCGACAGTAGTTTTTAGTATAATTAGTTCAATCGCCATTTAAAGTTCGAAGGAGGTCAAACAGCCCCTAGGAGAAAGGTAGCAACCTCATTATATTTTTTATTTTTTTACTGTTACTGTTGTACTGCTGTCACTTATTACCGGAAAACAGAATTTTCACTTCCATGAGGTGTACAATTATTGTGCACTTATAGTGCTGCTGTACACATTACTACAACTTGTAACGTGTGAACATATTGTGTGAGTGTGTATCAAGTTTCGTAGATGATGGTAATAAGAGAAAAAAGTGTGTCATTTCATGAATCGTTTATATTTTTTTAAATTCGCATATCCCTTTCAAAACTATGTTACATGAAATATGATAGGGAAAGATGAGCATCTATGTAGGTGCATAAAACAAATTTGTTGGCATTCGTCACAATAAATTAACAAATAACGCAAATAAAAGTACGGGTTTACTAATAAACGTCGTATTCTTTTACGTCGTGTGTGGCCATTTGTGTGACATTTTTATCCACGTTTAAGTACTCAAAGATAGACACATATTATGTAACCGAAACCACAATAACAATTCATTTCCGAAACAATAGAGCAAAGTTGACATTATTTACAAAATATGCATATGGATTTTACGCTCATTTTTTGAATTTATGCCTGTCTTCTAGGCTATTCGCAGGTAAGCAAGTTTTCATTTTCCGAAAACTGAAAAATGGCTGAGAACACAATAAAGCGAATTTCTATTTTATAAAACGAAAAATAAAGTTCATCCTCTATCATTACTCGTCATTCTCTTCTAGTCAATAAAGAATAGTCGTTCGGTACACCTCCTTGCCATCCACAACAGTAAGTCTCAGAAGTTTTATTGACACCCACATTATCCCATTTTCTGAGTTGATGCGTGTCTCTTTCACAAAGTAATTGCCTGTTATCCTCCTGCTTCCTCCTTTCTTCATCATTGTTCTCATTGAACATCATCGTCATTATTATTTATTATCGACAACTGGGTTTACGCGCATAGTCGCATTGAGACCTCTCTCTTCACCGTGGCATTTGTTAGTACCTGCTTACATCCCTGTCTGCAATTGTTCAATTGTGGATATGTGTAGCGTGTAGCCTACAAATGCACATATATAGAATACTTTAGATCGAATCAATGGATCATCATCACAATATGATTTTGCAGTAGAAGAACCTTCTTCGTCCATGTCGTCTTTGCTACCACGATTAAGCCATCATTATTTTGATGTACGTCTTTTCTTACAACTTTTATAGCAAGTTCACATGCAAAGGCAAAGCTTCAATTTAAAGTGCGATGCAACAAGTGCATTTTTCTACAACACAGCATCCTCGAAAATCACATGCTGCATTTTGGTTGAAAGTACAAAAATGGGCTAATTCCTCTTCTTTTCTCAATTTGAAAAGTGGAGTAAATTCTTCCGTCGATTTAAAGAAAAAATATGGCACACCTTAGTTTTGTTCAGGTGAACAGTAAGAGTTCTGGTTTTAAAAAGCATCAAATAAATGTAAAGCGCGTATAAAAGAAAAACATTCGTGATCTTGACTTGTTGTAGGGCATATAACTACTTTCATTGAAACGCTGCGCTGATGCTGTAGCAGCAGCAGCAGCAGCAGCAGTAGTAGTTGTATTGAAGGAGAAAAATACTTTTAGTTTTTCAAAACTGCCAACGAAGATGACGACGACTGTGAGCAATGCAAAAGCCAGTTTAACAAATATCTCGTCTCCTTTTTAAAAAAGCAGTATGTGTTTCTTCCGTATATACTTGTAGTATTTTGTGTGTGTGTGTGTACGTGGAAAGAATGCAGTTCTTTAAAATCTAAAACGAATATAAACAGTGACGATGATAGAGTATGAGAACCATATTTCAACCCTGTTGCTTTCATATAATGATTTTGTTTGATGATCATGATCATCATCGCACTCACACAAAAGTCATTCAGCATCATAAACAAGACTGGTTTCAATATCCGCACATGCAGGGGACTCGAGAAAGATGTATAAACACACACAAACATTGCATTGCGTATTTTTCTGTGAGGAAAAGGCCTTTTTAAAAAGAACCGATAGGTGTGTTGTTATTGTAGTGACATTGAAGAGGTAAATAATGCACTCAAAATTTTTATGATTACAATGCTACCTGCCTACATTGCATAGTGACTTTCCTTCATGCCTCTTTTATTATCGTCAAACATCCAATGTAACAGATACTCTATTACTGTTTGCTTGCCCACACGACAATTATTATTCTTGCAGCTAGTAAAACTGGTCTTAAGATTGGCACAGGTACAATAATACCCCTTCGTCAACATCATCATCATCTTCTTCAGCGTCGTCGTCTCATATAAAAAAATCATCCTCATCATCGTCGTAATGATAAGCAAGAAACAAATTCTAGTTTCCTTCCCTGTCTGGTCTTACCTCCATCCCTCGTTTAGCACAGTATTCTCCATCCGGCTTCTTAATAGTAACGTAATATTAACACCTACATATTATTTGAAATTGTAGTTACCTACTTGGATTCTTAAATTAAAAAAATGCAGTTGCAGTGAACCGGCCTCAAGCAAGATACCTCATGTCTACTATTGCCACTACCATTATCATTGCTTTGATTACCATAAATGATAGTGACGAACAAACCCTGTCTGTTTGCATGCAGTATCTTGTTACTGAGGAAATTGTTCTTTAAATAAAATATTATTGTAATAATGTGGCAAATGGCAGAACACAAAAGGCATTTAAATTACTTATACACGGCGATAGGATATACACATGTTGCATTACAATGTTTATATGACATGAGATAGTCGCCATTACATTCTACTTTATAGATTTTTTTTCAAGGAGTGTCATAAGTACCAGTCTCCTCAGAATAATCTAATTCATCCCATGTCGCCGTAAATACATTGCCACATGACAAGCAGCGTAACAATATTATGAGTAATGATCTTGTTCCCGGTTTAAGAATGGTACAATAAAAAGAAGAGGTAAAGAGAGGAGGATTATGTATTATATTATGCATGTTGTAGGTTTGATTGAAATTATAATTAATGCAAATTTAGGGTTGTTTTTTTACAATATTATTACTACATCATCCGCTGTATACTGCATGCAAAGGTAGAAGTTTGTAAATCATTACAGTGTAGGAAGGGTTATAAGAATAACAAGCTGATTTACGACCTGTAAATAATAACACTAACAGGAGTTGTCTTTGAACTCTTTTAAAGGGGAACTGTAAAATATGCTACAAAGTAAATACTACATATTTTATAGCTGATAAGCAGTAAAGTTCAAAACATTTTCAGATTTCAGGAGATTCAAACCGTGCAAGGGAGAATAGGTAGCGCAGGGGTACATTTTTTAATGTCTTCAAAGTGCATTCCAAAGTGCCAAATAATTTAATCCGGAAAAGTGACAATGGGTTATAAAAAAGTTAGGGTGTTCCCAAGTACGGAATATAATTGGCTATGCTAATGCATGGTGCAGTTAATACTTTTGCTGAATGTCATGTAAAAACAAATTGACAAAAAGGAAGCTGCTGTGGGTAGAAGGAATGCGAGGTTGAAACAACAACGTTGTTGTAACGCCCAGAAATCATTTTCCGGAGTCAGTTTTTGTGTACATGCAAGGTGAAGTGTTTAGGGCGGGACGACCCCACAGACTGAAATGATATTTCCAATAAGCGTTGTTGTAAACCATGTAACCTTCTAATGTTTCAGGGTTTCTACAGGTGTAATAGAATCCAGGGAGGGTTAAATTAAAACATTTTCGCTCATTTACAGTAACATATTGCACAGACTGTTTCAAACAGGTTATACGTCGTCCTTTGTCTACAAATCCAAGTAAGAATGAGTTGCATATTAATGCTGATTGTGATACTTTGCGGTGTTACATTCCTCACGACGACACAAAGCGCCCAGCACTTGTGCAATATTGCCGTTTAAATTGCTTCGTGTAGCTCGCATTGTCGCTGGCCTGACATTTCCTCCCTTATCATCAGCAAACAGTGCAAGAAACAAATTCGTTTCAGTTGATTGTTATCAATCGTGAACCCACGTAAAACTTTTTCGATGGGCACCGAGGTGATAAAAAGAGACCTTGAAAAACTCATCAAAGGAAAGGAACTACCACACACACGTAATGGGTGTTTTGGATAGCAAAAAAACTATGACACAATAGGGGACTACTACAACAATTGATTTGTCAGAATGAAAAATATAATAATTACTAAACACTGAGATGGTATGAGTTGGACTTGTTGCAGTCCTGCAAGCTCCTCCATATATAACGCCTACAGGACAGGACCACATCTATTATGGAGTAGACAAAAGATAAAGAACGGGAATACGAACACATATTTTTTAAAGAATGCTCTCGTGCGTCATTTTGCGCGTTGTATAAACATGCACACGCTTGGACGATCGAGTTCAATTTCGAGGGTACATGTCTCTTCTCTCTGAGTGGAAATAGATATTATGAGTTAATACGTGATTCAAGGATACTGGATATTTCGTTATTAAAAATAATATTTGTATGTGCTGCGTAATGTGCACAACCACGTTTTTGTAGTACTCGAACATCTGTAACACTGCTGCTGCTGCTACCTTACAATCATGATGACTGTTAGAAAAGTAATCACGACTATACAGTGATGCACTGAATATTAACATTAGCATTACATTTTTGTAGCCATCTACACATCACATCATTATCATCATTATCGTCATTGCAGTTTCATCCTAATAGCAGCCCACACAATGAAATGTTTATTAGTGGAGGCCCATTACGTCTGTTAAATATTTAGGTAGCGCATTGATGTCTCCAAGGAAACGAGCCAGTTGGCGTTGTTGTACTGCATTGCAAGCTGCATTTTTATCGTGCCTTTTCAACTGGCTTTGCTACTTTAAACAACCACACACGTAAAAAAGATACTCTCTCAGTTGTTATAGCAGTCATTGTTACAGATATGTACACACACACCCTTATCTAGGGAGTTAAGTTTGACGGATGTCCAAAGACCATTTTTTTCTTAAACATACCATGCGCAGCAGCGTCATTCTGAAGTTTATTCTTGTTAACATGTTTACCTCGTTTGGAGTAGGACTGAAATGCGCAGATTTGCTCCATTTCGGGCTCTCCTTTGCTCATGCCATGTAACCATCGCATCGGCGCACACAACGCACACAAAATGCCAAAAGAATTATACAATCTGAGGCGATCATGCCGTCATAGTTTGATCTTGAAGGCTACACAATTCAAATCCAATACTACATAACACTAATATCATGCTGGTTGACAGATCCTCCCAGTTTTCTTTATCCAACTGCAGAATCTGTAGCAACACAATGCGAGGCTTTAAATAGACGCAACAAGTTGAGTCGAACACAACAAGTAGTTTGTTGCTTTTGACATTATCGTGCACAAATAGCTATTTTGGTGATAAGAAAACAAGAAGCTAGTTAGCCACTTTTAGTGTGTTGAGAAACCCTTTGTCAACAAAATTCATAACATAACAAGGAACAAAAATAGTCTCTACATGTATTGCGTGCATCTTGTTGCTAAATGAGTGGAGACACTGCGCTGTACTTCACAAAGGACACGCCCAATCAGCTCAACAAGCAAGACACTTAATTTGATCCCTAGTTGTATCTAAGTTTGTCATCATCGTCGTCGTCGTCGTAGAACGCTAAAAAAATTTCAACCCTCTCTTCTCCGCCGATCTTTAACTTTGGAATGTGGTATGCATGTACCAGCTCGCTTCCTATTTGTACTTTTATACAACAACGACACCATTATTATCACAATTCACAATGAATAATGCCTCTTGGCCTATCCCGATCATCGCTCTAAGCGTAATAATATTCTGATATTGTTATATAGTGCTATCAAGAATATTGTCTACATTTAGCTTTTGAAGTAGTTTAAGCAGGAGGGAAACAAATCATCCTGTTTGTCTTGATAGACATGATCATACGTTATTCACAAATAATACGACCTGCCATTTATTCATTCTATCATAAAAATAGACTTCAATCAAGTCTTCGTCGTCGTCGTCGTCGTCATCCTCATCATCTTTTGAGTCTATTGTATCAGCTTCTACATTATAGCTGTGACATGATTCGTTGGTAGTATATATAAAAAAAGTTTTCTTCGTCGTTGTCGTCATGACAATCAAAAATCGAGAGGGACACATATACCTTCGCGTAGGTATATAGTATAAAGTACACAGGCACTTTTATTAATCTGCTGCTGCATGTTTGCAATATTTAGCTCGCATTATTTATATAGAAAAAACAAGTTGCCGTGTTTGTCAGCGTCACTTCCTTCAAGTGTGTGTGTTTAGCTCTATTGTACACAACTAAAATGGGAGAATCATTTATCTGGCATCAATAACAATGCAGTCGTTGCATGTTGCACGCTTATTACCTTCACAGCGAAGATGCTACATAACATCAGGGATTTTTATATGTGTATTTAAACAACCCTTATATGCCCACAGCCTACTCTCTTTTTACACATTTTATTTATAAATTTATTACATTGCAGGGAGAATTTATAAATTCTTTTCGGAGCAGCTACAGATCGAGATCACATCAAGAAGAATGTAGCACGTAAAACGTCCGTTGCGTCGTCATGTAGTGCACACTCTCCACACAAGATTGTTGCAAGGGGGGAAGTATATGATATTGTAAAGAAAGAAGAGAATGTCAAATTGCGCTTTGACGAGCAAAGTTGCAAGGTATGTATAATTGTCATTGTACATTTAAAATTACACCACCAACAACCACAAAAACAAAGGGTTGAGCTTGTACTGCGAAAACGAGTATTGGAAGATTTGTAAAAAATAAATAATAATAACTCCAAAATGCCACAGATATATTTTGAATGGTGCTAGTAGTTAAGTTTTGTATTTGAGGCAGAAAAGAAAAGGTGGCAGTTGCTACTGATAACCTTATACGATGTTATTTACAAGTCCAACTGCATCCCAAAAAAATCAAGTGTTTGCACACTGCATAATATCAATGATTGTACTTTTGAGTTGAATATGTGGTGAGAGGTTGGGGTTGTAAATCGTGTGGGACTCAAAAAAGGAGGCAAAATGAAACACATTCTATTTTTTTTCTGTAATGCGTATAAATTTGCTTGTGGCACTTGGGGTGATTATTAAGATTTTATAGGTTGGCTCATGCTATAATAAATGCAAAAAATATTTTTATTGAAAATATTTTTGTTTAAATTAGTAAAAAAAGAAAGCATGAACAACGCTGATTCATCTCACTATGTTTGGTCCGTCGGTTCTCCGACGACGTGTGTGTGACTGATTGTGATAGAACATTGAAAAGAGAGAAAAACGCAGAGAAGAAATATATTTTGGTTGAATGTCATTAAGCTCTGGTGCGTATACTGATTTCATTTGCGGCCAGAATATATTGTGTTTTTGCATGGTTTCTTCTCACAGTTTGGTTTCTCTTTATTCTATTCAATTATGTAATGAATATTAAAAATGCATCCGCCACTCTCGTACGTACAACAGTGCCGCCGTGTTATCCAGTAATACTATTGGGACGTCGACACAATGTTGTGTCGTAAAACGGTAATTTTGATTAATTGATTAAAAAACGTTTTCAACTCAAGTTCATTTTCATCTACACAGCTTCAGCATCAGTGATGGTGAAATCACATTTTTTTGTTGAAGTTGAATGTCGGCGGCAGTGTGCGGTCAACAAAGTGAGTAGAGAGTGAATGAAGGACTTATCAAACTGATCTCGAATTTCTCGCAAACTCCAAGTTAGTTTCTGCCCTCACCACTCATGATAAATGCATTAATAGCCTGTAAACCTGTTTTTGAACCAGCACACTACTGAACTCCACTTCTAAAAGCTGTTGTATGCAGCAAAACAAAATTTTTTGGCCTCACTTTTACAAAATGACTTGGTAATTCATCTTTGAAAACGCATCAATGAGGTCACTTTCATCCTCAGTCAATAAAGATAGCAAGATGACGACGAGTTTAGTAGAAATTGTTCCTTAAAAACTCACCCCAACAATGCAACGCCACAACAATCAACACTCTACTGTAAGCACCGGTAAATGTAATATTTCCTTTAGTACACTTCACATCTTTTAAATTATAATTTGATACATGATACATTCTTGTTTCTGCCTGCACTCAAGTGTACTGGCCACTAACATACGACAAAGGAGGAAAGAAGCAATCGGTAAACTACACTTGCTAGGTATATTTTTTTTAAAGTGGAAAAAAATCAGTTGCAGTGGCTTTGTAAACCAGAGCAAAAACAGACTGCGCCACAAAACTGAAACTTGGTGGAAAACAAGATAAAATAAAGAAAAAAGATAAAGATAAAACCATTGGCTCATTCATTCAAGAAATCTAAACTCGCTACGTACCCATATGATACATGGAATTTAAAGAGAGAAAAAAAAATAAGTGAATATTTTTATTTTTAGGAGATATCTCTATGATATTATTTGGCAGCAGCAAGCACAAAACTGCAAGATTTAACATCAAACTTTACTGATTACATTATTAGTAGGATAAACCTACATCATGAAAGTTTTTCCTTTCTTTACATCAGACAAAAAGTATAATTACCTATTTAAAAGGCACGCTTTACACAAAAAAACTTCGAATCTTACAGTGTTGACAAGCAAAGTCATCACGATAATAATTGAACGTACCTATGCTTGCCTTAGATCTGACAGATATGCATGTCCATAGCACTGCAATAAAATATGCAGACAACTTACGACATCGTTATTATACAACATTCCGAGATACAAAACTAACTGTGTATTGTAAGCTGCTTGTCACGGGCGTTTTGTGAATACTTTAATCATTTATTACAATGCACAGTCCATTAATATGCGTACACTCTCACAACAGCTAATAGGGTAATTCATCCCATTAAAACGTTTTGTACAGAAAAGGTACAAAAGTATCATTCCATTTTTTATTTGTCGAAAATCCTCCCTCGTTACAAATAAAAGAGCCTTCCTATTAATAAACAGTACTTTTGGCTGCACAAAAAGCAAGTGTAGATATATAGAGAAGAGCAAAAGTAAATGTAGCAAGCAACCACATCACATATTATCGTCAGTACGAAAAAAGCCTGTGTTGTACATTATAAATTGGTACGTACCACATTTTAATTTGTTTGGTGCATCCCAATCTCCTTAGTAGTCCCAGTCCTGCTACTTGAAACCTTCAAAAGAGAGAAAAAGCATCTGTTTTTAGACATGAGTTATTACTTCTTTATACAACAATGTAATGTTTTGTTAAAATAGCTTAAAGAAAAATGGGGCGGATAGGTGATCAAAAAGAGATCCCATTACTTTCATTGCCATGTATCATATCATATCAAATGATCATGATGATCATCCACGCCAATTCTTTTTTCATTCTTTGTATCAATCTTCCCACAGCTTTTACGTGTAGCACACAGTTAGGACGAAGATGCTATTTCTGGCCCCTTACAGATTTACACACTATTAACATCACATACTGTAATCAAGGTGGCAAGGCAACAACTAATTCAACGTCCTTCTCCGACGTCAATGAGACACGAGCGACTACTATCAATAAAGGAATTTATTTGTTCAGAGAGTACATCTGGCAGCCGATATATTTTATACTGATTTATTTTTTAAACAAAACTGATAAAATTAACATGGATAGCGGATGTATTCTTGATTACATAAATATTGCATGAATCGGTCGTTAGGAACACGTCAAATGTAAAATTTGGGATCGTTTGCTCATGACGCGGTGAGATTTAAAGAGTATCCACCAGCTATCAGGAGACGGTCCTTGTTTCATTGAGAGTCCAAGACAATATTTCTTCTTATTTTTTCAATATCACGCAATAGCATTATTATCTAATCAACTTCTTCAGTTATAGCGGTGACGACAGTATGCAATTCTCCGATTGTTTGTGTGTGTGCAATTTGCCGAAACTTTAAAACGTCTCAAAAAAACCAAGTCGGAGCCGTCGGAGGGAGCAAAATTTCAGGAAGAAAAGAGTCATTTCATTTGGGAATCCCAATATATTTTTTTTACAAAAAAAATCATGAGTGTATGCAGCAGAGTTGAATATCGCAATATTTTGTATTTTTTATTCATTATAAGATCTTGAAAGGTTCTAGTAGTAGTAGTAGCAACAGCAGCACACCCATAACCACGAAGAAGGGTATTTCACATAATGCTACAATATCGCACAAAATTGCATTTCATCGTCTCCTACTTATCGTGCTTTGCAGGGTAGCATACGTAAGAACTAAATTATTTTGCAAACAATAATGATAAAGCATGTTAGGTACATCTTTTAATTTAAGTTTAAAGTATTTCTTGCTTTTGCACTAAAACAGTAGTTGAAAGCACGAATTTTCTTGGAGCGTTTTCATCTAACTATAATGCAATTAGGCAATTTTTTACGGTTTGCTTTCCTCCACCAGGAAGTTTTTTTTCGACGCACTAAACATCCAGAAATTCCATTGTTGATTGCATGTAATTTTAGTGCAAAATGGAAAACTACGTGCATAATTGAACTGTGACTACTGACGAGTATGAACGTATCACCTATAAATGTCAGTGTCTACACGCTAACATGAAGTTTGAAACCTATCTTTTACTGTATTTACTGAAAAGAAATAATTAATTTACCATCATCATCATCAAATCATGATTTGCATACTGTCATTAAATCAGTGCGATCAGTAAACCACACTGATAGACAGTTTGACTCAGGTTGCAGCATGTTTTGCTCTGTGAATGCTTCATTTTTAGTGTTAAGTGTTACGCTTTTATAATTAACTTTTTTTCAAGGTTTTCTGATATGAAGAACAAATATTATTGCATAATCACTGAATGAATGGATGGATAGGGACGTGGTATTGCTGATTGTGTTACTCATATCACCCTTCTTGTAAAAAAATGTTGTTAAGTTATAACAGTAAAGAACAATAAATAAACATTTGCTTGAGCTCGATTAAAGCATTACTATCTTAACCTAGTCGTCTCTACGTAATGCATGTGTGTGTGTGTGTTATTGTTAGTTTCATTATTACATACATACATACATGTGTTTCTTACGTAATATATAGCGTTTTACTTTGTTTATCGTGTACATAGGTATGTAGAACAATTACGAATAGAGCGTGTATCTTGGTTATGAGATGGGTGCCATATAACACCAGAGTACCTGAAGATGTGCTTATAATAATGCAAAAAACGGAGATAAATTTTACGTGAATGCAAAAATAGGTCACAGAGATGCTTATTTTGATTTCATTTTCCTAGAGATCTCAATTTATTTATTATATGACTTGTTAAGCTATCGTGTGTGCAGGAGGTAACTAGTAAAGCTCTAAAAAATTAAGCAAATAAATTGTTAAAAAATATGTATATATCCTGAGCCAAAAAATTTAACGATTGGACCTATATTGCTTATAAGCATTTACATTTACAGTAGCATTGGACTTGTCAGTTATTGATTCTAGTACAAAACGTTAAAAAAATTTAAAATGCTCCAATTATTTATCATCCAACGCTACAAGCAAAATACTCACAAGCCTTCAGATACTTTAAAATGGCTGTTATGATTATCTTAATTAATTAATATATGGTATATTACACCTGCCTACTTACTATCATTCGCTCGTTATTGTGATAAGAATGTAGCGCTTGTGATTTGGATTATCTCACACAAAACACATGTCTAGTTTTGACGTTGTCACTAAAATGCTATGTACATGTTCGTGCACATAATTAGAAATTTACAGAGCGTGAGACCAAAAAAAATTCTCTCAAGTTGCATGTTCATCATCCATCGCCACCATAAAATGCAAAGCCAAGTCTAAAAGCAAGCAACTACATAATAACCCGACTTATTTTCCCTTGATGCGCTCTTTCCTTGCCCAAGTGCATAACACTTTTTTGTGTACATATGTGGACATTTACAAGTTTAAAAAATATATTTTCACGGGCTAATCGTTTAATAACAGGTAAAAATATTTTGATACAAAGTATGTGTGCACAATTTGAAAATATTTAGAAGCACCATACAAGAATCTAATAGCAAGTGCAATTAAGGAACATTTAAAACTAAAATATGTTTGTTTGATCGCTTTTGTACTAACTTGCAACATTGCGTAAATTGCCTTGTCTATAGGTAATTTAGAAAGGTGTGTGCACTGTGCAGTGAAGTACTGGCGTATGATGTGTAGTTCACTCATTTTACTTTTTCTTGTTGTTCAACCTTGATTTCGTTGTAGAGCTAACTGGCTGCTACGGTTTCATATTTTATATCCATCATCTGTTCCCAACATCAAACTGTAGTCAATACTATATTAGTAATCGTAGAATAATTTAGAAAAAAAGTATTTACAACTGATGAATTTCGTGAAGCTTACAAGTTGTAATACAGGTGCAGCATTTAAGTTGGCAAGGTCCGTAAGGGTGGCTGATTGCACAGAGGGTAAAAGAGGGTTCGTTTAAGAAAATATTAATTTAACAGATCTTACAAAATTAGTTACAAAGTGCCTGTCTATAAGTTATAGCTTTGATTATATATAGGGATCTACAAAAGGTACCATGTCTTTTCTGAGTACACTTCTTTGGTTACCTCACTTAAATACCATAGGGTTCCTGTTGCACTCCGTGCCAAATCATACGAAATTGGGCCAGATATCAAGAACCATAATTGTACACCATGAAATAACAAAGATGGCGTAGATACCAGAATGAAAGATAATACGACCATGATTCATGATCAACAGCAAACTATGCAATCACTTGGAAACCATACTAAACGTTGCATACTAAACTGTGCATGTTTGCTCGTACCATTATTTTTCTCCCATTTCTAAACCCATTGATGAGCAAGAGACAAACTTTGACGGATTTTTTATTAGTTATGAATTGCTCAAACCTTTTGTCGTCCCTCGTCGGTCGGCGTCTACCCAAAAAAATGTATGCTTTTTTAATGTTACCGTTTCTACGCAAAAGTTGGGGTTTGTGTGTTTTAAAGGTATTTGCATTTTATTTTTTAACGTTAAATCATTAAATATATTATAGGCATTACGATGATGGTTTTAGAAAGGAAAGTATCGTCATCCATTACAAGCCGAAAAATGGTTATCGCAAAATTTTGTAATGTCACGTCAAGCCAAAATATTCTCCCACTTTATTCTTAAAAACGCATTTCCTAGTACGTATAATATGTATTCGTAAATCTGGTGCATAATAACGAGCAGGCATACAAAGATCAACATTAAACGTATGTTAACTTATGTAAAGGTTGAAAACAGCCTGCCTCTCACGCCATGTTTTTGTTTAATTTTTTTTTTAAAAAGAATCTCTCGTTCACCACACAACCACACCAAAAGCATAAATATCAAAGCAACACCAGCACCACCGTCTAGTCCGTAAATTTTAACAGCAGCACCCTCGCAACAACGAAGCTCTTGTATCATTGCTCGTCAGTGACGACTCGTCACACAGTGACATTCGCCATAAATGCACAGATGCAATTTCGCAAGTTGATTAATTATTTTTTCAAAAAAATATTGCCATTACAGCCAGCAGTAGCATTATACGTGAGACTGGTAAAATAACAAGATGTTGTCCACTGAAGAAGAAACTGTGGCTCTTGTACTTTTAAACCCGGAAATCAATAACTCCCTTCACCATTGAAACACGAAATTTTTTGCGTGTGCAAAAGGCCTCAACGTAATTATACTTATTCTTACTTGCCGTCTTTGCCGTTCTAAGGTATATAGTGTGAGTACCTATTCTTATACATACGTCAAGTAATTTCGTCATCAGAAAAGGATATGGATTTTTTATCTCCCTTATTACCCTCCTATGTCATTATTACTGACGGTGATTGCTGCTGAATACAAGATCATTTAAAAAATATGAACTCACTTGTGAGCAACCACAGTTATGCTTACATGATGTACTTGTATGCACCTCCATAATTGACTTTGCCTGCTGGCGAGAAATCTAATTCAAAGACAAAGAGACGGACACTTTCAGCTTTAACAGAGACAACACCCAGAGAGGCTATAAATATTGCCTTGAAAACATTTGTCTTTGATCAATTGATTCATAGAACGTGACTGTAAATGGTTGAATAAAGTAGAAGGAATATTTTAAGAAAAACAGTTTATAGGGAATGGCAATGAAATTGTGACAAGATTGGGTGATGTTGGAACATCGTGTTGTAAGGTGGGACCGTTGTTTGTCAGTAGTCGACACTTTCGTGTGATGGTAAGTGATTTTTAAATTTGTTTTACCACTGTCGGTATGTGCAGCGCAAAAAAAATGACTACCATTTAATGCTTCAGCCGTTGTAAAGACGCCTTTGTTATATTATATTGTTCATGGTATGTAGTACTACCAGATCAGGCATTGGGTTTAAATTGGAAGAGCTTCATAAAATGTGGATATATTCTTTCCTCTTACGTAAGGTAATATTTGAAGTGATAATTAGATCTAGTAATCGTACAAAACTCCAGGGTTTCCATAAAAGTATAAAAGAAATTAAGTGGATCTAAATGTTTTGTAGACCATAGTCAAGGAGGAATGGTTTACATTGTGAAAAAAAAATGTTCTGTTGTAATTGTATTGTAATGCTTATTTTTAGAACGTTAAAAACATTAATATGGAAAAAACGCATTTTGCGATGAGGAAAACAATGCAACAAAATACGCACAGCAAAAAGCATTGCCACATGAGCGCCTTGCAACTCGTAACTCGCTGCTAACTCGTTTAGACACAGCGCAACCGTGTGGCTTCTTTTTGTTGGCGATTTATTCATTTTTTTTATTCTTGATTTTGGCGCTATCACAAAAATAGTCGACGAAAAATGGTATAAATAAAACCGAACGTGTTTTTTTTCTTTTTGGCTCATCATTACGGCACGGTTAATAGCAAAAGTAAATTGACGCCAGCAGCATGAATTGTAAATGGTGTAAATATTTTGGGACGATATGTTTATGTGAATTTTATGCGTGAAATTCTCAGTTTCACAATTTTAGTTCTATTTAGTATTTAAAGCAAAGTAGATGAACGACTTCATTATATATTTATTCCTTCTGGATCTTCTACTACAACAGCAATAACAATTATAATTACGACTTTTTTTAACTTCGTTAGTATTATAATATAACAAATCACGTCAAGTTGCGAGGTGAACGCGTGCTCGCACTTTTACGTGGTTACATAATGCGTTTGATAAGTAGGGTCTGTGTTGCGTTGCCTCCTGCTAATTTCAATGGCTCGCACGTTTTTCATTCATCAGTGAGCAAATTTATTTAATAATTCATACGAAGTACTGAAACGAACATTCATGTGTGAAATATTTATTTATAGCTTCACCAAAATGTGCGAGAGTCAACGTCTAAAAGTATGTTGAAGCTCGTATCAGTGATACAATTTTCCCCATTAACGCTAATTTGTGTTTTCGTCGCCTTTTAATTATCTTCTACTAAATACTAGGTATGCAGCAAGGAGTAGCACGACAATTTATACATTTTTTCACTCTATATGCAAGGGTAGCTCTACAGAAGCTTGGAGGGAACAATACAATTGCAAGTCTGAGCGCAATTTAAATATCTTGACATCAATACTCATTAATTTATCAAAGACAATTAAGGGACTATTACTACTGCATGACATATCGACCAACAATCTACACAAAATCACCTTCATCAATGAAGTTATTATTGGTGCAACAAGTAATACTTAAGTAGCAACAAGATTTTCATATCTGTAATCCGTATACGCTATTTGCTTATCTCGGTGCCTTTAAAGATGTTATCCTAGTAGCAATGTATGTATATATATTGTAACCGTTTGTTCACCAAAAATGGCATATGTCAGGTAGAAAAAAAGTACCCATTTGCATTCTTGGTCGTTAATTAGGCAAGTACGATTAACTAATGTAGATGTACTAAAAAGAAATGCTACTTCTTTTCTTTTTCATTACCAGTATGTTCGAAGGTCTGGTCTAGTAATGCGAAAATGCGTTTCGTTGCAGCTGCAAGAGTGACTATTATTGAATCAATCTTGCATGGGAATCGTATACACAGAGGGAATCCTTTTTGGGTACTCTTCATGCCGTATCTTTAGTTTTACAAGAGCGCAATCTGCATAGCAGGTTGTTGTGCGCAAGCGAAAACTTCGAAAAAAAATTCTTAGGCAAACCAACAAAGTTTTGGCAACTGAGAAAATGAGCTAACCAAAAAAACCAAAGAAAATAATTTTTTTTTGAGTTTCCCCATTTGGTTTGGGTATGATTCAAGTTAGTAATGAAAGTTTATTGACCAAATATGAGTAGTTCCGATAAAAGAAGCGAAACGCTCTTGCTGCAACACAATATGTATTCAATTAATTGAATTATCAAAGATAAATCATATTCGTTATACGAGAAAGGTTCGGCAAGCAGTAAACTAAAATAGTAGTAAATAGTTGTCGATGAAGACGACTGACTGGCACCAGCTACAAAATATACCGTTCTAATATGTGCAAAGTGCACCCTCTGTATCACGGCACGACGACAACCGACAACTACGATTTGATGGTATATCCTAATAATTAGAGGAGTTTAAATTTATACAGGTAACACCACCGTCACCATACCATGTCTGCTTCATCACCAAAAGAGGTAGTCATTGTCAACCTGCTTGAACAAACCATTCTTACCCACGCATCTCACATCTTGAGAAAACTGAACACTAAAAATAACATACACCGATCAGCAGTCAAGTGACAGTGGAACACTTCCCTTTTGCTTCTTGGCATCTAATCTGCCTACTTTGATGTGTGCATTTGTGTAGAACGCTGAAACATTTTATAGAGATGCGGCCAGAATCTTTAATAAACATTTATGCAGCATCCATCTACTCTGCTTTCATTTCATATTAGGTTGTCATTGCTCTCTCTCTCTCTCTCTCTCTCTCTCTCTAAAAAATCTCATTGTCATTGACATTCCCTGGCATGTATCATTATAAATTTAAAGTTTTCCCTAATTTGGTTGACAGCAAGAACATCGCTAGTGGCGAATGAATGTTGCCAGAACAATGAAGATGAAAATAATAATAATAATAATCACAATAATAATATTGCGAAGAAGACGTGGTTCATTTCACATAAGTGATTACAAAAAAAACGCATTTCATGGGGATTGTCCCTCCCCGATTCATCACGGCAGCATAGCAGTAAAGTGTTACGTTTTTCATTTTATTTATGTGCACTTGTAATATGTTTGTGTCTTGTGTGTACAATGCAACGCGGCATACACATGGACCTGTTCGTCATATCATCATGATTCATCATCAATATAGTTAGCAGCTGTGGTAAGTTGCAGTAGCAGCTCCGTACAAAGTATAAAGACTTGTAACTTGCAAATCAAAAGAGAAGGGCCACTTCTGATCAACAGTGTAACTTCTTTGTAATTGCCCCTCAACGGGAAACGGACTTTTACGAAACAGCAAAAAAGTGACGCTTTCAAGAAACTTGGTAGTAATTAATGCGTCCATTATAAAGTAATACCCACGTATTTAATAGCGTTATTGACAATGATTGTCAATATAAACAGGACATCAAAAAACAAAAGAATGGTCCAACATACTTCGAGGGTTTTGGTACGAGGAACCTTATGGATTAAGAAGGTCTTATTAAACAAAGAGTACAGAAGTGTGGTTGTGAGCAGCGGTGTGAATTGTACAGAGGAATTTTTGATTGATACGTATATGTGCAGGTGAATATTATCTACGTCAATTATGAGGAGAGCAATTATTCGAAATGAAATTTACGTTACAATATGACGGACGGACAGTTAGAGTGCAATTACAACATAGGGTGCCATTATAAAAAAGTTGCAATAGCTGCATACCATTTTACTCGTTTCTGTCGCTCAGCCAGGTTGTAGCTTTCCTTCTTCAAATGTTTGTCGTCCTCATATAAGACGATGAGAACAAGAAGGAAAAAGGTTTTTTTCTGTTCGGTATTCACAATTCACAACAATTGCCAGTGCTGTTGCCGCTGTCACAGCTATTGAGGACACTGTATACTTGTTGGTTACGTTGAAGCTTAGTGGTTTGTTGTTCGCTGATACTTTTTATGGGCAAATGGCTACAGACTGCGGATTACACTCAGCAGATCTAACGCCGTATCAGTTAGAGAGGGGCTTTTTAGAAGAAGAAAAAAAAAAGCCACAGCAGCAGTATCAGCCACAATGTAAAATATAGGTATGTGTATAGGTACGTGAAATCGCTGTTGTAAATGAATTCCTAGCAGGGAATATTATCGTTTATTATGTGTAGTAATAATGGTTATGGTAAATGACAAGATACACAACGTTCATGCGGATATAATGTGGTACTGACAAGTGTTGTACTTGTTGTGGAGATGAACTTTCGTCTTTCACTTCTCTCGTTGACTTTTTGCACACAAAATAGTTCATTTAGTGGATACATACATACATACATACATACACACATACATACATACATACACACACGTCATGGTTGATATTTGGTGGTGGTGGTGGCGTGGTGGTAGATACACGCACACACCTTTCATTGTCACGTTAGCGTTCTTCTCGTACCAGACCAAAGAGTTATCATCTTATGATGAGGTATTATTTAGCAAAGGGAGATCCGAAGAGTAGGCACAAGGGTATACTTAAGAAAGGTGAATGATGCATAATCATCATCATCACAAGCACGTAATGTGTGGACATAAATACCGTCGTCATCATCACATCACTTTCATAAAACGGAAGAATGCAACTACAGTGCATAATAGTGGGCCTGTACTAGTAGTGGACATTGTCACTGCGACAACGCTGATGAGAGGTCCAAACGAAACCACATCCATTCGCTCTAGCCCCCTTTCCTCTTCATTTACTCAAAAACCAGCGTGGTTCTCCCTTACAACAGCGTGCCGCTGTGCTACACTGCTGCAGTATTTTAGTTAGTATATTCGTTTATCTTTCAACGTGATTAAAATTGCACAAATTCTCATTTCTATTTTACTATGAGTGTGTGTGTGTGTGTGTGAAGCTAAAGCTTCACCATGGGTTGACTGTAGACATAAAGTTTTTCCACTGTTGACTGTGTCCTGCTGCTGCTGCTTTTCGCAGTCATCATCATCAACTTCTTGTTCTCAAGTACCTTGTGTACAAGTGTATGTGGTAAAAAAACACAATAGTTTCATTTAACAAAAGTTTTCTAAATGATAAAAAGATGTCCCGCTGTAAGCTTAATTTTGTACATATGTATAGATTGGCTACAATTTGGTAAATGTACTTGTAATCTAAGAGCACAACAATATAGTACACGGATCTAGACTAAACTAGACAATGCATTTTGGGGAAGCAACAATCTTACTTTTACATGCCGTCGAAGAAATACTAGTTTTCTGAGCGATATTGCATACCTACATATTTTTTGTCATCATGGGACATGCTAGTATTCTGTGGGATGCAAATCCTGTAAAATAGCAGCACTTGCATTGCCTTCATAATATTTTTTGTATTTAGGCAGTCAATCATCGCCGACACACTCGTCACGGAGCTTACAGTTTTGATACGTATTTTTAAAATGATGAATTAGCTGAATTAGAAAGGAAAATAGAGAGAAAAACAATGGACAAAACAGTCAGAAGACCGAAGATAATAAAATGATAAGTCTTTTTTAGTTATATATTTCAGTCATTGAACGATTGGAGTTCAAATTTTCTTTTAAAAAAGGTCAGCAATAAATTTATTTTAAAGGGTTTCACTTGGCGAGAAGAGTGAACGCTGTGAAAATAATACTCGTAAATTTTAGCAAACAATGCGTACGTTATTTGTGCACACCAAAGCATTCTGAAGAAATGATACGAAGCTGTGGGATTCGAGGCCGAGAAATGGTGAAGTGAAATGAAACCATTTATGTAACCGAATTGACAGTGTGTGGGAGCCAGAAAAACATGAAAGTTATCAGATACGCCGGAGTTTATCATTTTTTAAACCCAAATTTATTCACTGAAACACTTCTGAGAAAAAAGGATCTCCATACTTGATACTTATTACTGGGTACGAAATAATTTCATCCAACATTAAATTGCGAGGAAGATTGGTGAAGGTATTGCATTGCACTTTGTCGGTTAAGGCGAAACTTACTCAGCTTTAATTAGTACATGAAGATGCTTTTGGCGGTTAAAAAATAATAATCTGATTTCGTTAAAAATACATGTGTCCAATTAGATGGTTACAGAATACTAATTTCTGGATCCAACATCATATTTGCTTAGTTAAGTGTAGCGTATATGAAGATAGAAAGATGAATAAAAATTACAATCGATATTAGATTAAATGAACAGGTTAATATTCGATGTAACCACAATTAAAGAAATAGTTTATCGTATTACATTTATCTACTTGACGTTGAGTACGTAATTAATATAGTTGCAATTCGCCAACCGTGATATTGAAATAATAGTCAGACCAGTAACAAGCAATACGGCAATTACAAAAATGTCAATTAAGGACATGCTTCAGTACTGCATTGATTGTACACTTGAAATTTAAGTAAGCCTTCCAATTCCTTCCATTTTGAATACAAATACTTATGTAAGCATGTCATCTAGCTAAAGTTTAAGGTAAGAGCATCGCCATATCTCATTATGACTTTCATGCTTTAAATGCTTTAGTGTTGCCTTACTAATCATATCATCAAAAGGAACAATGAAGAGAATGTTTAACGAAAAACTGTTTTCGTCCGTTCACACACATAGAAGAATATACATGTAGGTATATGCAACGTACCGGTGACCGGTATTGTCTATAACATGTACATTTTCTTCTTTATTACATTTAGGGGAACCAAAAATACCACAGTACATATTTCGTTCTTTGCCCAAAATGGTGGGTCGACACTTACGTGGCTAACTATCTAGAAAGGTCAACGCATCATCATGCCAAATCTCAATGCAGAACTACATGAAGGCACCTATCTACGAGGGGAGATTACCGTCTGTTTTGAAAGTTGGTAAAGTGTAACTCCACTCAACAGACGTACACAAGGCGTCAATTGTATTTTGTTTTTCTTTCACATTTTTATCACAATAATAATCATCATAAAAACAAAAAACACCTTTAATAGCTAGTAATGAATCCTAAAAGATGATGCTCGACGTAAAAAAGGAGAATACTTGCATCAAAAATTGCCGGGAAGAAAAAAAATGATGAGGGGGTGAGAGACTAGTGGCCGGTGGTGGTGGACGTGTCTAATGATGACTGAGTAATAATAATAAGTAATAATAATAATGTAGCTTTGAAACCCAAACAACAGAGTAGCCACAGGATTAGGATACACCGGTCCTAGTAACAATCATTTAAAAAGTAAAAATAGTGCTATGTTGTACCCTCCCACAAAAGTGCGTATCCAACAAAGTGTCACACAAGTATTGTGTCACCCTATTTATTTTTTAAACGCACGTAATTCTGTATTCCCACCTTGTAAAATGAATTTAAGAAAATTAAAAAAAGTTTCACAGGTTTTGAAACGAAATACAAAATTTGCTGAAGGTGCTGAAATGTTAGTGACCCGTGGTGAAACAGGTCAATTAATCGGATTCTCAAGACTATGTAGTTTGCTGTATCTTAGAGTCTTCAAGACTTGATTAATATTTTAAGGTAACAGCGCACAACTGTACGCACGTCCCTAGGGATTTATACGTAGCTTCCTTACTAGTTTGTTAACTCCTGAGAAAACTCATTCTTCCTTGAATTGCTTTTATTATGGTAGGATTATAGGTGTACAAGCTTCCAAAGCCGAGGGGTGAAATACAATTTTTAAACAGAGATTTACTAAATGTGTTTTACATTTGCATAAAGGTTTCAGTTTGACTTAGCCGTTGCGTGGCTCACAGGGACAGCTTCTGTCGGCAAAAACGAGAAAACATGGTTTTACTTGAAAAACTTTCTTTTTCGTTTGACATGCGTCTACGTGATTTTACATCTATTCTTCTGGATCATTTTTAATGGAACAAGTTCCCAGGGTCAACTTTTACAGACGCAACTTGAAATGCAACTTTACAGCAACCAATGTCGTCATCTTCTGTTTAAAGCAACACAAATTCTGTAGGTAAAAATTATATTTACGGGCGATTAATTAAAACAACTGATCCAACATTCATGTTCCTGTACTTGTTTCAATTACAAACACCACGTCGCGTCGCCAAAGTGGTATCCCTCATGAAACTTTTTGAAGCCGCACGTTTTCAAGTGGAGTAAAGAGGCATTAACAATGCACTAGCACTAATGGATATGCGTATCATATTGTTGTTGTATGTTTAATATTTTTACTGTGCTGATGCAGTCCTTCTTGAACGACGCTAACATAAACGTTTATTGGGTTTACTATTGTTGTGTTTTGTGTTGAAAAGCAAGCAAATAGCTGATGATGCCTGAATATGAGAGATAAATCAAATTCACGATGCCGTAGTATACACGCACACATGCAAAAAATACAACAAGACACCAAAGTCATGCGTGTGTTTGTATGTAGTAGTTCATGGCCTAAATCCTGATAGACTGGATTTTTAAAAGTAGGTAAGCCCCTAGTTTTCTACGATTATTGTGCGGCGTAATGCAGTGTACAAGAATTACTTTCAGAATTACTCACTGCACACAAGACTTGTTTTCTGTCTGTTGGCCGACAGGTAGAAAAAGTCACTGAACATGATGCAGGCAGACATAGTGTGTACGTACATGGTGACCAGTTTTGTGATTTTTAGAAACTCAAAAAAAACACCAAAACTTTGGTTCATTCAGAATTACTGACATGAGAGAGTTGATGAGCTACTACATAAATCACAAATAGCCATTCATTATCATTGTTTCTCCTTCTCCCAGCACGGTAGTATTCTTTTTTGCACATTATCATCACAAAATTTCATTCGTAGTGAATAATTACGCTTCTGATGTATATTTCTGTTACATAGGTCAGAAGGTTGTATTGTATATTTTTATTTGTACAATTTCCACTTAACCGAAACTGAGTTTTACCTTTTCAAAATATTGCTTCCCCTTTCACATTTAAATCCATACAAACGACAAAACAATAATACTTTACCATTGTTCAAGATAAGGATGACCATACGAAAGAGAGAAAAATATTGAATAGGTACATTTTCCCCCGGCCTATTTTGATGTCACGCACAGCAACCTGTTGCGTATCTGCATGAACGATAATCAAACTGAAAATTGTCATCATATTATATCATTTTAATTCCGGCGTTTTAATGCGTCTTGCAAAAAAACTTGTAGTTACTATGCCTGGCTTTTGTTCAGTAAAAAAAGTTACACGTTGCAATGCTACACATATACACATGTACTCACAACAACGTCAGGAATCCCTCATAGTAAATATTATAATGATACATTTTACACTAACCATTTAAGATTTTTATCGCAGTTCCGTAATTCATAGACATGGTAGTGTTACATGGCTGGTGGAGGTTACACGTATGCTACATAATCGCAACTAATACGTCATTTAATTGGACGGGAGTACAACAGCTTTGCATTAGTAATACGGACGTACATCCACACTACCAACGGCACACCATTTAAATAAGTACTGGCAACTTAAAAGTGGCAATCACTGTGGTTTGGCTGAGTCCTACACGAAATATTATTCAGGTGCCTTGCCAATTACAAGTGGTCACCCGTTCGCATTACATCGTTGTTTACAATGGTGAATTTGTACAACAAAAGAGTATCAACAACAACGATGTTTACGACCGATGGTATAAATGAGTACCATGTTTTCTCATTTTATACAATTCTTCTATGAATTTTAAGAAACACATTTTTTTCATGCTCTTCAGGTCAAAAGCCAGCTGCCAGCGAACAATGCATATTGCGTTAAGAATACATTTCAACTAATCAAATGTTCCACGTTTCACGTATTTGCTTTTCTAATTGAGGTCTAGTTGCGATAAACTTTGTTTGTTTCCATTATTGTTGCTTTTTTTATCAGTTCACACTACTCTACATTTTTTTGCTCCACTGCTGACTGTTGTATTACAACTGTAATCATTGTAACGTCACATTTATTATTATGTATGATTGCAGTGATAAGCAGTAAGTGGACATAGTTTTTATGCACATGCCTAATCAATGGATTTCACAATTTCATGTCAGCACCACATCCTTCCTTCCTCGGTTGCCTAATCCTTGTAATGTTTGCACTGCATGAGAAAGCTATCACGATGCACAAGGTGAAGGAATTATAAATAGGTAACAATAACAACAACATCCGATATTTTTGTGCTATATCACTACATGCAAACACTTCTCCCTTGCCCTGTTTAAAAAATAGCCGATATGCACACATTGAATGTAAATGGCATTCTGAGTGCGTCCAAGCGGGGGTAGTACAGGGATGTCTGCTATTTTCTACTTGTCACTTGTCGATGGCCGACCACTCTGGTAGACCACACGCTTTGCTTTGATGTACAAAGAAGGCATCGAAATTAAATACGTAGAATAAGCAATACTGCCTGCTCGCCTGTGTAACATAATCCCGAATATTTGTGATTATCGACGCCATTACATGAAGGAGCTTCCCAACACGAAAAAGGATTTAATCTTAGAAATGCCTCTGTATCACCCATCTGTAATTACGTATTCAAATGCAACCATGTTCTGTAATCCTAAATGAGGGATTGTCAGGGAAGATGGCATAATATTCTTGCAGCAAACTACGCTACTAGAATGGCATGTTCGTACTACTGTGAAAACAAGCATTAGCAGTAAAATTTCCATATATAGTTTGTCGTCAATAGCCGATTACTGCTTTCTGCATTTCAACAAATGCATCAACATCAACAACGTGATTTGGCAAGCGGCCCATCGATATTGGCGAATGACCGTACGTACGGAGTTTTCACTGTCACCATTAATTAAGAATCGCCACCTGTAAAACGTAATGCGCAAAATTTTTCGAATGACTACATTTTGAACAGATAAGCCGTACGATGTGGATGTTGTACCGTGTTAACTGAGGATGAGGTGAGTTCTTTTTAGCCACAATCGGACATACAGGAGGGCTAATTATAACTTATGGGATTTACAACAGTCACCACAAGAACGCGGTCTTAGAAATACAGTACGTCTGCTCCTGATGGAAAAACCAATCGACATAACGTTATTACTTTCAACTTTCGTCGAGTAAGATGTGCAAAACTTTTTGTATATTTAGACATCTTCGATGTATTATGCATTTATGCAAACACCCTTTTCCTCTCGATTTCATTTCAAGATATAATTTAGCATCGCTCACGACTTTTGCAAAAATGTTAGCTGTATGCAAGTTTCCGAGTCCAAATTTTATCTCTTAAAATGAAATTTTCATAGTCGCGTACTCACATCAACAACAGCAACCAAAGGATAATCACTACGGAAAGACGTGATTTTGCAAGTAATGGTTTTTGCACGAGGTAAAAAAAAGAGTTTACAAATACATAGTACCATGCTCAAAATAGAAAAGTAATATTTTACCACCTGAGCTGTTGTTGTCTCTTTGTGCGTGCTTACGACGACAGTAATGACAACGACAGGAAATGATCACTGAGACGGAAGACAGCGAATAGAAGGAAACATGAGATGTTCCATGAAGGAAAAATGTGTTAAAACAAGTAGTAGGAAAATTACAACGTAACCGACGACAATATTTGACGAGTAAATAGTAAAGTTGTAACGCAAACTAGACAGCGAAAAATGATTGAACTTTTATACTTTGATAATTATTTACAAGGAAGTGTGTAACACGGAGGAACTGCCGCTGTTGCAGAGAAGTGTCATTCAAGTTTGCCTGTCCGATGACTTAAAATATTACCTTACAGTACACATACACTGAAAGTGTGAGCAAGCGTGTAAAATACGTAGATAAGCGTCTATACATTTTTAGAGGAATGTATTCTCAATTTTGGGTAAGTTTGAATGTACAATTTAGGGAGTTGTACCATCATCATCATCATCATCATAACCAAACTGTAAGGGGAAAAATGAGTTGTCCAACATTCATTCATATTTTGAAACAATATCCAACGTGTAGACAAATTACCAATAACAACAATGCAACGTTGTAAACACAGCGTTGTTAGATTTTATTGTTGCGAGTGTGATTTCAAGTGCAACTGAGCGGTTCAAATGAACTTGCAGGTATGTGGAAGTAAGAAAATCTTTTAAACATCGGTGAGTTGCGAGTGTAAAAGATGTACAAATCACTTTTTATCGACGCAAGACGTGTAAAATTCACTCATGCAAGCGAAGAAGCAGCTCCTCTATAAAAGAAGGCTTAGAACGCTATTCAAGGCAACTTAAACATAACATCGTAAAATCTGAGCAAGTTTTAATTTTACATAATCGTAGCTCATGTCATGCGAAATATTTCGTCAGATCTGGTGAGGGGATGCTAATACTGCTTTAGAATTTACAAAATAACACAAAATTAATTCTGCTTGTAGTCCTTTGCTTTTCAAAGGAAAGAGCATTAGAACATCAGCAATCATGAATATCGTTGGATAGTTGCAAGTTTTATAAAACTGGTCAACATTTCTGTTGCAATCAGTTATTGACCATAAAAAGGAGAAGTGAAGTATCTGGAAGCGAATTCGGGCTAACACAAAATGTTATTAACCTGATCCAAAAATTATAGGCTCTTTTGTTGTGATAATAGTAGCTGCAAAAAAAACTATCTAGTGCTCCATAGCAATTTGTAACTCACCACAAACTATTATCATCTCGTTAAGGGAGGTAGTAGGAAAACATGCAAATGACTGGTGAGGTTCATTCGTATAATAAAATTGTCACAATGCAATGGTAGTGATATTATGACGACGATGCTTTTCAAGCGAATCGAATAAAGGAAATAAGAAACCATAAACTTTTATACTACACGTATACTATGACGGCGAGAAACCTGTACATTTTTCTTCATATTCGCATGATTATGCAAAGAAAAGAAGGACATTGGTCTTACGCTTCGAAAAAAAAAGTTTTTCTTTCAGTCTCAGTTTCTCAGCTCTCACAACAATGCAATCCCAGCCCAGTGAAAAATACACGTTCTATAAACTGTTACGGAAAATACATGATGTTGACGCTACGTGCTTGTATGTTTTTTTTCTCTCGATGTGAATCGATCTTTGCTTCTACCTCAGATATGTTGTTATTGCTTTGTCAAAAAAAAAGATAAAACTAGGCAGACAAAAAAACGCAAATGGGACTACAAAACAAATGATATATTAATATGTTATATGATGATAATAATGACGAGAGACGGGGATGTTTCAGGTTGGTTGTTGAGAATCACGTTCCTTTCTGGCTGAAAACCACCAACAAAAATATTTGCATCAAAACAGGAAACTTGAGTAGAGGAAGAGTGGAATTGAATGGACATTATCTGCTACGTAGCGAAGAAAACTCCCTTCTCATCCTCGTCTTTATAGCATATCATCATCATCAACCATCATATTGCTATTACATACCGCATGTCATGTCACCGTAACCGTGTAGTTGGCTACTATAATGCACATGGCGGCAGTGTAGTCGCTGTGTAAGCCAGGCAGCTAGCGTGCAATTTTTGTTGTAGAATGTAACATGATAAACGACACAGTGGTCATTTGAAGTTGAAGATGATCAATGCCCACATGAAAAAATGTGATTGACGATAATTATTTTACAACGACCATATGCCGAGCCTAGTTTCTTTTTGAGTTCGAGTACTTTGTTGTTTGCTTGCGCGCCTGCTTGTTATCTTTATATTAAGAAGAGTTTCAAAGTTTCAAAATTCGCTTACGTATCATATAGCTATTACGGCTAATGATGATGATGATGATGATATTTACTGTGATAGGAGGGTATAGCTTGTCTTCCATTTCCACTGTGGCCAGAGAGAGAGAGACTAATTTGAGAATGTATTAATCTGATCTAGTACAGTTATGCATGATTCAGGCAACGGAAATCAAGCTCAGGCCTCAGGAATGTATGCACTACGTATTATGTTGTGGATGGATGAGAAATGAAGAATATGACGCAGTAGCTCTAATGTTGTACTGTCGTTAGATTTAACATAAATAAAGATACACATACAAGTTCTTCCCGACAAAGGTTATCTCTTTCTTATTTTTTTTCAGCCTCTGGTTAAATAGGTATTTTTATATAGTATTAATTATTAAATGGCTTTAATTGTGCCAGTACAACCTGTCAACTGCAACGGTTTTTTTATCGTTTTGACACGTTCCTTGTAAGTGATACAGTTTTATAATTCCTTCAACAGTGCTGGTATCGTCGTCATTACAAATCAGCTATTTACACGGTGTAAAAGATCTTTTGTTGCATATTGATTTGCCAGCTTCTGAAGGGTACGATAACTCGTAAAATTAGAAGAAAGTCAGAGCTTTGTAGAGTGATACGTACCTGCCTAGTCTTTTACGGTTATATTTCACATTTAAATACGTGCACGGAAAATGTGCACGCATGCACTGCATTTTTTATCGTTGGATACTGAAAACAGGATTAAACTGACAGATAATTCTTTAGAGCATATGTGTAAGAGTACATTGCATTCGATTACCTTGCATTTTAGAGACAAGAGGCTTATACAATGTTATGTGAACAAATATGTATCTCTCTTTAGCAAAAAATGGGAAATGTAATATGATGGATACAATGCTGCAGAGGTGGGCAGAGACCACAGTCCCCGGATTAGGCATAGGTATAAGTTCTCTGTTTCCTAGCCCAAATGTCTGTGTTCCTTTTTTTCCAAAAATTTGATTCTTTGTATTCAACTCCCGGTAAGTTTATATGCCCGGCTTCCCGATCCTTCTGTACACCTCTGTACACCTGTGTCTTCTCTGGTGATCTATTAATCAGCGTTAGAGTCTACAGATACTGATAAATTATACCCAGACAGTCTTTCTTAGCAGTCAACCATAACATTTTGCAGTGTTTAATGTACAGCATTTGTGAAGCAGGTTTTATTCTCCTATTTTACTGCAAAAAAAGAACTCGAATACACGTAACAGATAATTTTTTCTTACAAGCTGCTGCTATATATGTGTAACAACATCATTGCTGCCACATGGAAATTTGCACAGAGATAATGCTACGTTTTACTTATTTGTCTTCGTTACCTCTCTGATCTTCCTTGCATTCCTTCGTCTCTCTTCTCTCACGCGCACACTCTCTTAAAGGAGAAAAGAAGATGGCATGTCATGAATAATGGCAGAGCTATTTGTACGAATAAATATAGTAGAGTACATCATGTTTGAAAGGCACACACAGTAGCAAGTGACACTTTATAGGTAGCAGAAAGAAAACTTATTTACAACAACATTTGCATAAAAATATAGGCCACATATGTATACAAAGTTGATTTTGTTGTACTTGAAGTTGGCATGGATCTGTGACTGACTCTCTTCCCAACAGCTAAACAGCGTCACTGACAAGAAGAGGAGAGGAGAGATATCAAAGTTTTATCGTAAATGAATGAGGAAGTAACTGTAAAGGTAGAAGTAGTGTGAGCATGTCACTATGTTCATGCATTAATAGATACGGTATTCTCTGATTGTTACATCATCAATAACGCCGCCAGGAGCGTCAAGCCATTATAGGTGTATATGTGTTTGAAATCTTTCTATACACAACTTTACACCATATTTGCAGCACATTGTCCTCATCGCGGCTCGTAGCCTTAATTAGGGATAAATACATAATTATACGTTTTACCGACTAACGCAAAATACAGTAGATGGCCGGAGACTTTTAAAGTGCTAGCCCGATTTGTATGCTGTTATCAATATAAAAAAATGTGCTGTGAATGGATTAATTTATGACTACAGAATTCTCGATAATTAGATAGCGCGCAATGAACCGTAACTGTTCCTATTACACGAAGTAGTGATTGTGCGCTCTGAGATATTTATGCTCAGTCACCAATTTTTTATTTGCATATTAAGACAAGATCTTACGCGGAGGATAGTTTCAACAAAAATTCAAAAATTCCCCTACAAAAGAAATAGTCCCATTCATACTACTTGTTTCTTTAAAATAGCCAGATTTGTCAAGGATAAGTAGTAAATTATATGGCTTGAAACTAAAGACGTGCGTGTTCCTGTGTCTGCTGTCCTTCCTTCTTTATGCTTTTTTTTCTAGCATGAAACTTGTGTCTAATTTTAGCATTCCTTAAAACACCTCATTTTCACAAAATGATAAACATCGGCAGCAGCAATGAAATACAATAGTGATGATATGGTTATGAGCCATAGACATAACTCTTGATCACTACAATTATTTTCATCACGGGTCTACAATTCTACAAGGAATCATAAAGGAGAATTGAAATGGGAATAATTGCGCTAGTGCACTTTTTGGTGTGAAGCAGAAAGAAGGCAAGAATGGCACTCCATTTCTAGTTGGCAATGTTATTATAGGCAACGCAACGATGAGAAAAGCAGCGCAGCAGTTCTATCGTTCATTTTTGTACTGCTGATTCGTGTGAATGCAGGTTTGTAGAATGGGTGCCTCATTCCGTCTGTAAGCATTGTTTTTCATGTGCGGACATATAAAAAGTGGTCACACTTATCAGCCCCTGTAACGCCATACGCTGAGAAAATACCATATAATTAATGACTGCAATGAAAAGTGTACTGACTTGAACATTTTATCGTGCCTTTCTGTGTGGACTGTTATCATGCCAACGTAGCAAGGCAAGGCATCGTCTTCTTCGTAGCAGACGGATGCACTTCTTTTAACGTGGAAATTGCATGTGAAGAACCTATTCAAGACATATAACTCACTCGTCAGAAAGTCTAGGTCATTTTGGTAGGTCAACCGACAAAACACGGAAGGGTGAATATAAGACTGTTTAAAATTACATAATTGATGAACGGACAAAACTGCTACGGTAATCGTTTACACTTCACACGTTCGTATTATGAGTAATTTAACATTCTGCCTAATAACAATAAAAGGTCTCTCCTCTCTCTCTCCCTCTCCCCAGGATCATTTAAGTAAAGTACACATACACCTGGCTACATACAGAGGAGATAAATACTCATTACATCTTCGTATTATGCGTTTTTTGTAAACAGAGATAACTTATCCTTTAACCGTTAGACACTTGAGACTTTATTGACGCCGCCGTTCCCTCAAAAATTTTGATTTTGGCACACACCGTTCTTGACTTGAAATTCATTTCAATTTGATATGAGATGATGACGAGTGGAGTGCCAAAGAGGAAACATTACAGAGTCAAGTAGACCATTGTCAATTAGGCCTGTAAAGTCAATAAAATGTTTTAATTGAAGGCAATACGAGGAGAACAAAATGAAGCAGCAAGGTCAACGGGCTTTTATTTTCACCTTGTAACAACAACATAAAATAAACTACAGAAATCTTCAACAAATCGTAGGGATTTAAGGTTGGGCTAAGCGTTTTTGTGGAGAAGACTTGCACTTTTTAGTTCAATCCCTCAGGCTTTTTTTCGCTGATTTATCTGTTCTCCTGAAATGCTTCCTTAATCAGTCTAAAAATCTACGTATCCCATCCCCATCCCATCGCAAGTACAACTTCAAGTTGAGGCAGTAGCAAGCGCGATATAACAAACAGCCTAAGAACTGGATCATTTTGATGAGGACGACAAAAGATATACGATCTTGCAATTGTTGTTACTACCTTTCTTAAACAGGCTGGCTGTTGTGGGTATAGCCGGAGCGTTGAGGCGCTGAAGTAATATGTTTGGATATTAATGTTCATGTTACCAAGCATGACGTCAGTTTACGAGAGCACGACAACAGAACAATAATAGGCTTTGCATTTGATTTAATATCAATGATATTAGTATGCACTCTCAAGGAATACTTTTACAGAATGAATGCAACAGGTATAAAATGAAAGGGATGACGATAATGGCGACGAAATAAAATGAACAGTTACTTTTGGGCTCTCATGGTCTTTGCTCTTTATATTCTTGATTTGTTGGCATAAAAATGCTCGGTATTGCATAAAATTCATATGGGCGATCTTATGTGGGTTTTTACAATGTACATGCTCGTAGTGAACATTGAACACTGGGTCCCATCACACACCAGAGTCGTAAAAGATATACGGAACTGTGATACCTCCTGAATGCTTCGACAATGAATTACAGTTTACATTTTTGGAATTTATCATCGTCAGAGAGATGGTTACAATTTGAGCCCTTTTTAAAAACTGATTTGTTCGCACACTCAGTTCCCTTCTCTTTTTTTATTTTTATTATGCGTTTAACATGAAAAATACAAAGCATGAATGAGGGTGCTGTCAAACATACCAATTTGACGTCTAATTCTCCTCTACCCGTAATGGTCTGATGTGCCACACTACTCGTCGTTAAACCCCAGAATATCGTTTCAGACGAAAAATGAATAATTAGTGTTCACTGTGCTCTGCTCATATTCACGTATTTGGAAGGATGCACGACAAAATACGAATCATTTTGGCACGTTCGTTCATTAAAACTTGGTTCGTTCGCTGTATTAAACAACGTGAGGGGTATGAAATGTTATGGTCAAAATATGTCCATTCCTGCCTGAACTTTGACACATAAATACTTATTATAAGTACAGTAAGCACTTAGTGCATCGCAGAGAAGTGAGAAAATTCTTAAAATAAGCCAACAACATTTCAGGAAAGAAACTTCTTGATTGTTTTATAGCAAAGCTGCTAAAATGCGACTTTAAACCTCTTCAAACCGACAGTACCACAGGAAAACCGTGCTTCACACATGTTATTAGTATTCATTGTACTGAGAATTTATTCAAGAAACATGCTTATCATTTGGAGAAACTACTAAACGCGTAATCATGTATGCAAAAACGTAAAAAAAAATAAGTTAGCCGTCACACAGTTCAAGTACAATGCTTCTTCTTTTCTTAAAAGGCCAGTATTGACATGGCAATAAGACGTACTGTGTGTATGTGTGTGTGTGATGAAATGCAGTGGTGTTAAGGTACTGTCCATTTGCTGGTTTCCCTGCAATACTTTTTAGGTCAATCGTATGCAGCAACAACGGGTCAACCAGCCACCAAAAAACCAAACAGAGAAGTATATACTGCAATTTGCATAACTTATTATCATCATCTTGAAAGTGCAATGAAAAAAAAGATTTGATGAAGATGCGTTGGCTGACAACACACACACACACACACACCGCGTAGTTAAGTTCATTTACCAAAAAAATGAAGCAGTATGTGTCTACGAACCATACTTTGTGCGCTGCTTCTTCGTTCCCCTCTGCTTATTTTTGTAGTCAGTAATATAAGCCCCACCATCTTCACAACAATACAACCTGAAATCTGAAATTACAATAAAATTTGAAAATGCAACCCACTAGCCATTGAAGCCCCCATTATGGTGTTGAACCGAAACTGTACCATGTGGAGTGGTCGTAGTAGGTGTGCATGCTACATGTGTAGTAAATATGACACAATTATATAAACGAGATAATAGGCTGATAAGAAGACTCTATACCGTTGCAAATGATAATAATAATAACTATGATCATAATGGTTGTGTCACCTAATGAAATTAAAAGCTAGGCTTTATGACGCTACGACAGTAATTACACATAGTGTACTACATATATGAGATATGTGCAGTGCACAGGTCACCGATCAAGTAAAATTACAGCGGCAAGTGTGCGTAGTGTGTACCTCACAATTACAATCACCCTCACAAACGACACCAACAACGGCCAGGCAAACATCAACTTTTGTAACACACATTTATTTGCAGTTATTAATATTATCATCATCATCGCCGTCACATTTTAGCGTAATAATAATTTGTCCTTTGATCCCTCCGCGTACTGTCCAATTACAAGGAGTTGCAATACTTACCCAACATGAATATTTATTTTGGTCATCTCTTTCATACAGGTACATAAATACTTCTATCATCTGAAATTTGTAAGAAAAAAAAACAGCCTCATAAAAAACCGTCTTCTCCAATGAGTCTAACAAGGACGTGCTTACAGTTGAGGGGTGGAATGTAAACATGGCAACGGCAAGACACATGCGCGTGTGTACAACGATGAAAAAAGAAATGAGGGAAGTCGTAATGCTTGCTTACAACAACATGTAGTATTTTAAGTATAAAATATTAAGTATATTTTACCTTTCACACAAATTCTTGTTGGGGTACAGTTTGGATTAGATTGGCTACAAAACAATAATGTAATGGTACATGTGCCCTTTAAATTGACAGTTGGAGTGACTGATGCCTTGCAATTTAAAGCAAAATTATTCACCTATTTTGTGTACAAGATAGTTGCAAAAAAAACGATATAAAATATAGAACTGCATTTGCACTACACGTTGAGGATTGTGCAATACTGGGCTGCTATTGTTGTTATTAATTTTGCAATGTAGCAATAATGGTGCATGGGTACAAGTTTGGTGAACACAAATGAGAGGGGGAAGAATAATATTGTAAATGCGTATATTCTAAAGAGTTGTAAGTTTAAAAAACAAAATTTTAATAAAATAAAACAGTTATGCCATCATGTCATGTTGTTGTATGGTACGTTGTTGACGTTGATTTGTTACTTGATTTGATAAAAGAAGTGCAGTGTGCAGTGCACACTGTGCACTAGTGTGCAGCAGGGTTCTGGCGGTATGGTAGCTCGTAGACAACATGAGGTAAGCTACCTAACTACCTTTTTACAATAATAGTATCAGTCATGATTGGCAGTACGCACAGCAACACAAATAAACGCGCAGCCAGCCAAATGTCTGCGCTGTCGCAGTAGTAAGATCGCTGCTACTGTTCGTTCACGTTGTAACAAACGATCTTTCCAGACGAGCGCTATGAGATTTTTTTGTACTTTCTGAAAGCTTTCCACCATGCAAAAATATTTATGCGGTTACAAAATTACAACAAATGGTGGACCATGAGAGTGTAGCAGGTAGCAAACTGATTTCTGTGCTAATTTGTTTTCTGCAAAACGCTTTGTGACATTTTCATTATATATTGCTTCAATAATGTACGCGCACTTGTCTTTTGGATGTAGTTGCGATTAAAGTGACTTTGTACCAAATTGAATCTGAGCTGATGTTTCTTTGCGCTCCGAATGAATGACCTTGAGCTGTGGAATGGCAGTATTCTGAATAACCGTATAGACACAGTTGCTAAATAATCAAATGCGCATACCTACCGACGCGGCCAATGTTTTGACCAGTTTCAGTAAATAGATGCAGGTTCGTTTACCCTTTGATGTGAGGGTAAGTAGACTACTAGCTAGCTCGAGCTCGAACATGAGAATATGTGAAATCTCTTGCAACAAGTGGCCTTTTTAAAAAGCACACTTGATGAGTTCTACTATTCATGTTTTGTTTTGCAATCAATCCATCATTTTGCATGCTTTCATGTTCTTAATCAATAAGCAATTTGGTTGCATTGGCTGCGCCAGTAGCTACTCATTGTGTCTTTCGTAAAAGAAATAATCATTAACGATTTGTTGCAGCAATCGTACGTGTACAAATAATCGGCCCAAGAAGAATAATTAAAGTGCTCTCGTAATGGTTTCTGAGGGTTAACCTCTTTTTAACGTCTTCAACGTGTGACATAAAAACCGAATATATGCTATTTTGTCGCAATAACGGTGCTAAAAATTAAAAAGTATTCATGCTACGCAGTTACTGAATGCGTCATTAAACCACTTTTATTCATCACCAATGGGGTTTTATTGATGATTATTTTCAAGTAAATGGTTGCCATTATACATACATACATATATAGCTGGCGTATAATAAAAGTTAGAAAGTTCACCAAGTATTCATATTGTAATTTTGACTATAACTGATATTTTTTGTCTGATGACGACGATCATTCAAGTAACATACCAGTGTACGCGTTCGCTCAGAATAAAATACAAAAATAAATATTCCGCCGTAAACTACACGTCTGTCATCTCTGTAAAGTACGCATTTTTGATGTGGCATGAACTTCTGTATAGATATACCGTCATGATTCGTATATGCTTACTCTCTAGTGGATATATTAACATTACGTAAAAACATTTGCTACTGCAGGATCGACTGACGACATGTAGCCTTAGTGAAGCCGCTCGTTTATGAATGCGAAAATTATTTGCTTTTTATTCAAACAAAACGTCAAGGATCTTCTGAAGATAAATATGGCAACACACAGTAGCATAAGAGCGAAGAAGTCACTTACATGGTCATAATTAGCTCTACGCGTAAACACTCGGGATATTTTATATTTCCTACTTTAATAATTCTGAATGGCGAACGACAAAAATTGCTGCATATTCATTCATACACTACCTGAACAAAGATGGTTTGCTGAGCGTATGAACATGAGTGAAGTTACTTTTAATTATAGAAGATACACGGACCTTTCACTAGCAATAAAATACGATAACAACATCAAACGCAATAAAACAGTCCGAGTAGGACACTGACTCGCAGCGCGTACACAGCAGCAGCTTCGAGTATCACGCCACGCCGAAAGTGATCATCCATCCACTTTAAGACGTGAGCCCCCGCAATAAGTAATGATGGTAATTATTTGTACTTGGGCGTTATATTAATTTGAGGTCATACATTTTTAGGTTATTACTACTAATTGATCAAGAGATGAAGAATGTGGCAAAGCTGAAATGGGTATATATTTTATCAAAATAATGTGACACTGACTTACCTGGAAATATGGTATATTATCCAATTCCACAAAAAATTGAACGGGAAACGAACCTTCAAACGACTTGTTGCGTTGTTTCAAACCAATATGCCCGAATGATAACAAAAGAAGCAGCACAACAACTTCACAACCATGAAACAATGCGCACAGTGCACAATTTAAACTTTTAATACACAAGGCATCAAGTAGTCAAAATGATTATCTGAACAAACTAAGAAAACAATTTCTTACAGAGTTGTTCGTTGACTTGTTTTTTTTTTCTTTTAAAAAAGTATCCAATGTAGTATGCTCGCATGCATGGACATACGCATAAACAGAAGTGTGTCGTCTTTAGTTTAGTTAGTAAAACACCAGATCGAGTATGTAGCAAGTGGAGATTGTCATGCATCTATCCATTTACTCTTGGGGAAACGTCTATAAAAAACCCAGCATGTCACGTCACGTGCAACTTATATAGGAACTTGAGCATTACTGTACCGTAATTTGTTCTAGATTACTTATTTTATTGTAATAAATTTATATGTCACTCCTGTTCATTGTAATTTTATTTGTCGTACTCTCGGGAAGTTAAAGATGAGCCACAACAGTTATATTCTTCTTCTTATTACTTTTTATTTATATTGTAACTGAGAAAAAGAACCCACATGCAAAGTTTCACAGTTGAGAGGAGCCATCAACCCTCACAAAAATTTCCTCCCTGTTTGCAGTTACTTATTTCACCTACAACGAGAAAACAACACAAAATGAAAAATGGTTTTTATCATCATGACAATTAAACGTACAAGCTGCTACAATTAAACCACGTCATGCAAAAAAGGCAAAAGGTGAAGAGATTGAGACGGACGAGAAAGGAAGAAATCAGACTTTTTTCACGAGTCAATTGTTACATGCCCATTACACCGAGAGGCCTAATATTATATACGCTATTACTCGTGTAGCAGCATTTTGACGCGTAGGTGTAAAAAAATCTTCCTTGCTGTTTTACATTGTTTTTTGTACTAATCAACACTACCACACACCAGTACAAATTATTATGGTTAGTTGATACTTTATTACTAAAATAATTACTAAAAAAATGTTACACATAGACAACATAATCTGACTACTTCGGGTGGTTTACAATAATAAATTTGTACAGCATACGTGCGTACAGACGCTTAAATAGTTTGATACTACATGTCCACACCTAATTTGCTTTTGCCTGTGAGAAACGTATTTGCTTTTGCTATTTTTGCAGAGAGAGCCTATTTGAAGAAGGGAGGGAACTTCACGAAATTGTATAAACCGTTGCACTACTAAAACTTTTTTCTAAATAAAAAATAAAAAATCGTAGTGTGCCTGGTTGATTTTTTAAATTAGTTTAATAGAGATAACAATTAGGAACACCGGTAGCGGTTATTGTATTATTAATAGTAATAATTCTGCAATAATCGTAATCGTTATTAGCTCTCATCTGCTCTAATCTATTTTAGTCAAGCACTGACTACAGTCGATGTGTACATTCCTCCTTTTTTTTCAAGCCATATTTCATCGAAAACATTACCTAACTGGTATTTTATTACCTAGCACTGCTCACAACTGGTATTTATGCAGTACATAGTTGCCATGAATGCATATTCATCACGGCAGTTGAATGGAGTACCTGTATGAAAACTAAATCAAACTCATCTACTGGCGTGCACCTGAATCTTTTTTTATAAACGTGAACTTGGAAAGCAAAAAGGAATAAACGAAGCAAAACTTGAGTAAAAAAAAACTCGTAAAGCACTATCTCATCTACCTATAATGTTCTTTACTGATGTGTGATGTACTATTATTGGCACTTATTCTCTCTGTTTTTTAACAGTGCATTTCTACATGGCTGATGCTTTTCCACACAAAAAATAGCGTAAATACAGGGTGTACAACGTACATAAAAGTCACTTTTTCAAATTGGCCTTTCTGAAAGATTCCGACACAATATGTGAACGTGCAATAAATTGCAGCCTTATTTATGAGCTAGCTAGAGGTTTTTTTGCTCTAACAAATAGCGCTTAACATTTTTTTAGTTAAGGGAAGACGTAATGCACATACATGTAAAAAAAGGTACAAATCAATGGATGTATTTAATTACAAAAACAAAACCTATCTTGTATGCCATTTCGTTTTCTCTGAAAAGAAAAATTGTTGTAAGGCTTACGTTTTCGGGCACAGGTATGCAATTTAGAAATATTACTATGCTTCATCATTACGTTGAAATAGAACTGTGCACACAAGTTACCGCGGATAGAACTAACAAGTAAACATGATGATGAGATTTCTTCCTCAAGAATGAAACATTAATATCCATGCAAATGGCTAGACAACTATGTCGGTCGCATCACGAAACAGAGCTCTAATTTTAATATGCAATTCCAACAACAACACCACGCACATGGCAGGTAAAATTTACACTCATTTTGGTAATATTTTAATAAACAAGAACAAGGGTATTGCTTGTTTGCATCAACACGACTTCTCCAACACCAACTCTCTCTCTCTCTTTCTGTTGTTAGTAGCACAAAGCAAGGTTGTCTGTTGTTGTTTTCGTACTTGATTGGTAAGAGTGTATGGAACTAAACAGCTCCTGTTTCTTTAAACAACTCCTGTGATGAGCTGAAGACCTTTTTGTGACAGAGTGCATGCACCTAAGATGATATTCTTCCAAAAACGTAAACTCTCGGAATGGAGATGAACATTTAGGATTATTACCTCCCAGCCCTGGATGATCAAGTCGTACAAATAAAGGCAAAACAGTGGGTAACAAATAAATAAAAGCTTAAACGAAACACTCTGTTGTTAACGGACCTTGATAATGATAGTCAAGGTAGTATCTGTTTCAGGTCCACGATAATTTTCAAAGTCTCCATGAAAAAGGTATAGTTGCTTCGGAAGGTCAAACTGACCAAAAGGCAGCCTTAATTTAGGATGAAGGTCATGTAGACACGTACACTAAACTGAAACCTGAAGGGGATAAAACGGATCTGCTATTTTAATGCCACACAGGGTTTAGCTGCTAAACTAAACCTAGGTAAAAGGGTTAACAATGTAACAAACCACAACAACAGTAACAATATCAGTTCTTGAAAAAAAACTACGCATCCAAGACACAGCCAACGACACCGTTCTTTACGCACTGCATGAGGTGCAAAATGATACTGACGTGATTGTTTTCATCAAGTATTTAGACAAGCATGTGCGTTTCAGGTAGAAATCATTGTGTGGACCAGCACGTATATATGGGTTGAATATGAGTGTGTATGTGTGTACGTAAGTGATTGCATTTTTTGCATTGTTATGAAAGGACGAACGAGGAATAACACCTTTGAAAATGATGAGAACTGTGAACGTTGTTCTCTTCGTACTCACAGCGACGCAGGGAGAGATGCCTTTCAATAATGTGCGCAGAGTACCACTTTACATTACACTATCGTCAGAATAAGTACTACTTTTACATAAAAAGTACACAGGTGCAAAGTGTAATAGTGGTTCGCTGGGGGCGATTTCTGTTGTGCGCTGACTAACGAAAGGAGTTTGTCTTTCCTTGTGGGAAGGCAGCATCTTGTAAGTGTAAGTATTATTGTGATCACACAGAGGGATGATGATGAGGATGCGTCCTGTATGTCTGCAGAATGTGTGTTGTTTTGCTGCTGCTGCACAGGCATTATTATTATTCTCGTCCGTAAGTCAGCTTCATTGTTGAACAAGGAAACACATTACATTTCTTATTCTTACTTGCATTATACGTGGGGGGATACAACATTACCAATTTCAATTCATTTAATAGATACCTATAAGCTAAGGCGCTCAGCCACAATTCAAAAATACTTACTACTACTACAAGATGACGTACAAAAGTGTATTTCAAATTGCGTCTCCCCATAGAATTTTATTCTTTAATGCTGTATCATATAATGCTACACTGTCGTCGTCGTCGTTGTCGAGAAGACTCACATTTTAGGTTCAGAAAGAAGGGGCTTGGCCAGAAAGAGTTCTGACAATTGCAAAGCAGGCGCAATGCAATGATTTATACAGAGCGCAGCGCATTAAACCTCGTAGTATGCAATAATGCGATCGAGCATATTATATGTACATGTGAATTGTGAATAAAAATATATACGAATAGAAGACTACACATTTAATGGCGATGATAACGGCACAGGAATTGAATACATATGTACGTATGGTAGGTATATATACCGAATTCCGAATGCATACTGCATACTGATACTATGATGATTAGTAGTATAATGGCAAGTCATTGTTGACGGAAAATAAACTTTCTTCGTCTTCTAGGTAATCGACTTTCAGTTGGCAAAGCTCGAAGGCACGGTCGTAATTGTAAGTGATGTCTTCGATCATCTTAACCACATACGCTTGAATGAGTAGTATATAAGCATTCTACATATGTCGTATAGGTACCAATTTTCAAAGGGTTGCGGAGGCACTGACAACAAACACTACACAATTAAATATTGCATTGACATGGTTACTATCGTCGTCGTCATACAATAGAGTGCTTGTGGTGAAGTAAAAAATCGGTTTCATGACAAGTATGCAAAGTAGAGCCTCAACTGCGAAGCAACTCCATGCAAGAGAAAGAAATATTCTTGTTCTCAGTTAGTGTGGTTAGATATAATATGTATTTATGTTGAATTTCTATATTTTAAAATTTGCGGTAGTATTGCGCTCTTCCGCAGTTGAATAGCTCGCCTGCAAACAATCGTCAACTGTGAGTTTAAACTAGATTAGGATAATAAATCAATACATGTTATTAGACTGGTACATTATTGTAAATATAATACTACTAGGCAAAAGGGAAGAACTCCGCTTCTCGTCGGTTTCAATAGATGGTTTGCAACAAAAAAATATGGCGCATCGAAGTGACGGTTTTGTAGGTAGGTAATCGAAGTCGTCAGTTTTGTGTAATTTTTATTAGGTATGCCAGTCAGTCAAGCTTTGTCAATTCTAGCCGTCTTTCGTCTTTCCCCAGGCATGAGGACTATAACTCATATACGCTTCCATCTTATGATGTCCTATGTTCTGTTTTCGAATCGATGGCGTCGGCCAGGGGCTCGAATAAGTTTGTAGATTATTCAAAGCTGACCTCCTCCAGGGAAAGGGAGGAGAGGCTGAAGATGCATTGCTTCTGTCATTGCAATTTCATTACATTACAACTAATATTAAACTAGTAGTATTTGACAGGTCACTGACCAGTTCTCAATGCTGAAAAAACAAGTTAATATGTAGTAAAAGTTATCATACCAAATACAATATCATGTCTGTAAATTCGAAATAGCTAACAACAATATTTGTTCTCATTTATTTTCTTTTTACTGTAATTTACAAGAAATTCTGGAATTTCAGTAAACTAAATAGGTTCTATTCCATACTTAAGGCCGTTCCACTGGTTTTTAATTCGATCAAAATGGTTAAACCTTAACTCTTTTGACGTACGTTTTATCGGAAGGGAAACTACTTCGTTTACGGTTTTTAGAAAAGTCAATTTCTACTGTCCTCTCCCTCCTAGAGGTAATATTAGAGACATAAATCCCTTGACTTACAAGTAATCTAGTAATCTCAAACTTGGTATAATAAAGTATCTCGTATAGGTGTACCTGTATACTAATTTTGAGGAGTGGTCCATAAAACTAAGGAAAAGCGACCTTCAGCCTGAAGCATTTCTGATGGCGTCACATGGTTTAAACTAAGCAA
>JAHZNE010000584.1:0-19804 GCA_027744055.1 Callyntrura sp. NNG-2020
TATTTGAGGCTTTACGGTATTATCCTATCTGTTAGAAAGTACGTCGTGTGTACGTAATAATATACGTGTGTGCACCTACAAAACACTGTTATATCAACAAGATGCAAAATTTCCTTTGTCGATAATCTTTTTCACCTCCTCCCTTTTCTGTTTACAACAACATACAAGAGAATGACCATCGTCACGCTGGCAATTTTTTTCTTTTCTTAAATACATCTCTGCCCTAAATGCCCTATCCCACTTACTAAACCCATGTGTGTGGACAACAGTACAAAATAGTTTCTGTTTTTTGTTGTTTTCTTGTTTTGTGGTACGCCTCCTTGAAAAAAGGCCATCTCGCAAAAAAAAATTCAAAACACACTCACCGCTTACTCAAACCACTTTGTCATGTGCCGGAGCGGAAAAAATATGTCAAGTAAGCCTGTAAACAAGACACAATCAAAATCAGACCAAAGTACCCAAATCCCCGCAAAATTGTAATGATATGCCTCTCGAGCACCAGCTAACAAATAAACACACACACACACACGCCACGACTGCTGCCGTTTTTTTTGCTGCCTTCCCACTAAACTAATTCAAGTATTTTTCTAAACCCTTCTAATACGTTGTGTGTTGTGTTCATCTTGGGATTAGTGCCATCTGCGTCAGTTTACAGATTACACCAATAATGATACATTTTTTATACCGTAGAAGAGTACTTCCCTTGTAAAAAAATTCCCAACAAACCGGCCGGACAGATGACGACAACCAATAAAAATATTGATAGTCGGACCCTTATTTGAACGTGCAAAGTAGGATGCACAAAACGAGCAACAAATCTTGCCAGTGCATTTCGCCATCTTAAGACAACAGGTATGCCCGTCAGATTTTTTTTGAAGAACTCGGAGCAATACCACTACCGAGTTTTCTAATAAAAACGTGTAGGTACTGCCAGTTTTGTAACCAGCAGGCTTGAAAAAAACATGATTCTACCTGTCAATCCTCCTCTCTTTTATCAGTTTTTCATCGCTTTGGCGATCCACTCTCGCGGTAATAATTTTTCTGCTTATCGCAACATTGTTATTACACGCAACTACATAATCAGCACGTGTTTACCCACAAATTGAACAAAATGAAAAAAAATGTATTATGTAAAATGTATTAAATTCATTATTATTACTATCATCGTCTTCCTACTCCTTGTCCTTATCATCATCATGGTCAGGTGCCTATTTCCCTCTCTGATTTTATTATGGTTATGTTGGCACAGTGCAAGAAAATAACAAAAAAAAATTCTTTTTGGTTCGATTTGAATTTTCCGATTGGAGATGATCCACCAGAGAGCCTGCCAGCCAGCCACCAATCCACTTTGCATAACTGTTCATATTCCTCAATACCACACCACAATACCATCTCTCTTCATCTTCCTAATCTTGCCTCGACACCACCACAATACACTTGATTCTCCCTCGTGAGTACTTTTTCTTCCCTCTCTTTGTTTGCTCTCGTGGTTAGTAGGTAGAATAATGTAGCAAGATGAAATATGACAAAATTGATGAAAAATCAGTTTTTGCTGGGTTGTGCATTCCACCTGTTGGCAAATTCAAGATCACGACAACAACGAGCAGTTTGTTCAATTCAAGTAAATCTGTGTGTAGACAATATTTTTTTCTTTTGCAAAAAAATTATCTGTGTTTCACCACCAACCACTTCTATACTCATCCTACTACCAATTTCTTTCGCCTGCGAAACCTAACCAAATATTCCTCTTTTGCTGTTAGTGCTACCTCTCTGCTGCTAAACCATAATTGTTGAGTGTGTCTGTGTGTGTGTACTTTCGTGAACGTCCGTGGGTAATCATTTTCGTTGTCGGTAAAGAGTAGGCAGAGAAGTTGGTAAGAAAATATGCAGATACCTGCATCTCCCTCCACCGCGTCTCTCGACCGACCGACCGACCGACCTTATCAATACCCAACAATCTGGTAATTTTCTCCTTAAAAGTGGGATAATACTTGGGCGCTTTATTATTATTTATTGCCACCACATTTTTCCTTCATTTTCATACAAAAAAGCCTGAAAAGATGAAGATGAACAACCAGGCAGGAAAGAATCAAGGAATCAACTAGATTTTTAATAGGAGACAGAATCATCACCACAACAGGCACAACACCAACAACCGCCAAACAATAAATAAGGTTGAAATACGTGGAGAGTACAGTTACATTATAAGCGTTTTTACACGCGGAGAGAGAGAGAATCCTTGAGAAAAGACCCCAGCTACAATAACAACAGACATTTCTTTTCTGGTTTTCCTCTTCATTCTCTACTATAAGGTTTGTATGACTTTGCGTGTTTCTTTCAAAGGTACGGACACTGGCACCTTTTTTATGCGTTTGTTTGAAGGATGGATGGATTGATGTGGATCTTTTGAAAGAATGAAGGGTGCTCTTTTGAAAACACCTTGCCATTATCATTCTAATCATCATCGTCTTCGTCCTCCTGAGTGAGTGAACAACCCACAACCCGCAAAAAACCAATCAGTTCGTTTATTACCCGTCATATATTATCAATAAGCGTAATTAGTTGTTCAACTTTGAAAAAGCTCAATTTAAAACAGATTTTTTGGCAAAAATTTACATCTGCGTGAAATGATCAAGCGGGACTTTTTTCTTTCATTGTGAGAGGACCCCCTTTTGTGTATAACTTGAAATGTATTATCCGGTCAATAAGTGACGGTTCCACACGTCACACACGCATACTCATATAAGTCGTGTACAAAAGGGTATTCCCAACCTGTCCATCATTCCTCATTTTTTGTATCCTATTTTTCTTTTATCGCTTAACACAGCCCCTATAAACATGTCGAGAAAGACTTTACATGCTGCTGGCTGCAGCAGCAACACCGTCAACAACAACAATCGTCATTATTATTGTAAAATTTTGTTTTTTGTTATTGTTGTTGTTATTACCGCAATATTCTCAGATAATAGGAGACACTGAGTAAAGCATATTTAGTGGTTTTTATTGTTACTGCTGATACTAGTGATGATGATGGTGCAAAAGTAAGCCAACTTTTGGCGAGAAGATTTGCCGGTTGATCTCTCTCTCTCTCTCTCGCTGCTCTGGCTGGGGTTCTCTGTTCTTTACTTCTTCACTTTTTCAAGAGGTTGCTACAATAATATGCTGGTGTAATGGTGTCTCTTTTTCCTATTCAAAGAAGCAGCTGCTGAAGCAACAGCAGGTTGCTGGCTAAAGGAAGATGGTTATGCCGAGGATGGTAATAATCATCATCTCTGCGCTTTGCTTAACTTTAAAAGAATACTTTTGCTACTGCTGAGATGAATGAGGACAAAGACATGCAAATTGCAAAGTTAGTCAGAAAACTAAAATTATTATTAAAACTTTTGCCCGTATATCTTCTTGAAAGACCACATAATAACTCTTCTCGACTGCAAGAAACCTCATGCATCATCATCATCATCGTCATAATTTTGCCATTGCTGCGAATTTTGTCAAGTTGTGTGCGCGTGGGTAGGTACACCTTTAACCTTTTCCGCAACTCCCCAAGTTTCTAGGAGTTGTTTGAGGGCATTTTGGTTTAAAAGGACGATGAGCTATCGCGGGGTATGTAACACTTACTACGGGAGGGATAAAGCAAGTGATTTTGAGAAGAAGAGAAGTGTTTCTCCGTGCTTGGCTGCCCAGCGTGATGACAAGGATGATGAGAAGGAAAGAGAGGACGGTGAAATTTTCATTTGTTTATTTTGCATTCCTGCACTGCATTATATATTTGGAAGATAATAATAATACCAAAAGAGGAAAAGTTTTTGCTGTGATATTATGTTGCTCCATCATTCTCCTTTTTCTTTTCCCTTCACCACAATAGACAAGGGCGACAATGGTGTCAACTCGAAACGCTCATCCAACCTCCTTCCTCTCTCTCTCTCTGACTTGTCATCCTTATAGCACAGCTTTACGCGAGCTAGTGAGATGGCGATGAATAAAGAGAATGAATAAATAAGTAAATACCAGCAAAGTTTTGTCGATGTGCCTCATTTGCGATGTAAAGATAGACTAGAAAAGGCACATCATCATCGTCGTCGTGAAACTAGTAGATCTGACACGGCTTTTTGCAGGAAAATTGCATTACGACACGAACACATCAGGATATATTTGCTAACACATAACACTCGCAATCTCTGTGTGTACCGTTGTGGCTTTTCCTGCTTTTTGTTCGCCAAAATTCAGCTTCTCTCCTGTTATTAGTACTTCCCAAAACGAGATTTGCTCCACGCTCACAAACATAGAGACAGTTGACGAGAGAATAAAATGTTAAAATGGAAGGAGAGTTCGTGCCACTCCGACGGTTTTCCTTAAATGAGTGGAAAACCCTGATCCAACATCTTGAAAAGAGCCGCAAGAGAAAGGAACTAGTCCGTCTCATTTAGGACAACAACGAGAAACAGATACATGTGAAGAGTTAATTAGTAGCAAATGGATGCAGCAGCAGCAGAGTGAGAGCGTCGTCGTCAATATAATTATCAGCGTTCTTTAAAGTATTTGTAATATGCAGCCGCTTCGCCAGAAGAATGTGAGAGCCGTCTTAAACAATAAATTGGGGATGATGTTCCTTTTATGAATTTATGAATACGAATAAGCAGTTGGATACACACACACACACATACAAATATTAATATATTTCGCGAACCCGTTAGAATAATACGTCAGGCTGAGAATCAGTCACACTGATCACAGCAGACTACGTGGAAAATTATGGTAAAATGTGCTATTTGATGGAAAATGAGAAAAGTTTGAAGATATGTTGAAAGTGATGGGAGGTGGCATTGGTGGCTCTGCATTTTGTGTTGCCCAGACAGACACACATGTATTAACATACATTAGTATTACTTTGTCAGACAGACGAGACGAGTGACTTTGAAAACTTTTTTTGATTTTCGTTACCACTGGTGATCTTCAAAGGGTTTCAAACTATAAGTGCACTTGCATCTAGGCAATACGGTACACGCATACGCAAAGTACTAGTTATAATTAATTGAGAAAATGCCGCGCGCGACGTTTTGAAATAAAAGGCAACTTTTGGAAAATTATTCTATGACTGTCTGGCCGTGAGTTGTAAGAGGTTCTCTCTTTCCCTGGTATCTGGTACCGTTGCGTCATCCTTTTCAATGAAATAAAGTACTACTTAACTTTAAAGTAAACAAGTTTGGCGGGAAGTTATATAGGCAAACGGGCTTTTCTACAATCTTTCTTCAGAGGGAGAGGGAGCACAGCAAATATTTTTGAGAGAGAGAGAGACAGAGCGAAACACAAAGTCGACAGGCAAGATACTTTAAATGAGCCCTTAAATAATTTGACGGCTATTCATCATCATAAATATGTAAACTGATAGGGAGCAGAAGAGAAGTGCTTTGGCTTTGAGTTGCTCCGGAATCCGATTAGAATACAGAGGGAAAATTTCGTAGGAATGAATCAATAGTACTTTCTGTGAGTTGGTGTGTGTGGGTTGAATGAGTAATTTTGTTAACAAGCCGTCACCATCTCTCTCGAAGATTATTTTCAATTCAATTACTATAACGACGATGTTCTGCCTACATCGTACTCATACCTGCCTTGAGAATGGGAATAATAATTTTGTTTACGATTTGTCTACATGTTTCTCATAAAAAGGACGCCTGCTGCGGAGCAACGGAACAGCAATAATAATAATAACAATAAAATTTTATATAATGACAGTGATAAGCAGATAGAGAGAAAGAGAGACAGCTATAGTCAAACTTTAGATACAGTAATAATAATAATAATAAATTTCTCCACAGTGTCTCCCTTTCGAAGGTCTACTTACTACTATATTTTAGCCGTTTTGTACTTTGTTATAATGAGAAGAGGAGAAATGGGCAAATTTTGAGACGATGACGATAATGATTTAAAGCGCTATAAGATGGCTTGTCATATAGGAGAGCAGCAGGGAAGATATTTTGCGAGATTCTCGCCGTGTAAACGATTCTCCCCAGATCAATGCTGTCTGGGCACCTTGGCAATGAAACCAGGCACAGGAGGATATTAATATAAACTGTTACGGTTGTCTGTTTACAACAACCGGTATCAAATCGCAACCACTACCATCATCATCACCATCCTCAACGTAATGTCAGCTTTGTGCTGACTCAAGTTGATGATGATGACGACAAATAAACCAAGCGATGCGGATGATGGTGATGGTGATGATGTTACAAGACTCTCTGGTTTTGGGGGGTTTGTTGAATGCTAATGTGTAATAATAATACTGCTGTGACGGCGATGCTTCTGTTACCCAGCCAAGCCTGGTGATAACCGGATACGCCAAATTTAAATGGATACCCCGTCACCTAAACGAAATTACATTGCCTTTGCGTAATGTGCCATTATAGAGTCACTATCTTTGTACAAAAGAGTGGGTAGTGGATTTTCTCCGAACGTGTACACATGCACATGAAGCACATGAAGCTATTATCACACAACCATCGTTTTCGCTATTATTATTATTATTATTATTCTTGGCTGATTTGATTATTGTTACAGCCTCAACTCGGCATCCGCTGAGAGATTGTCACCAGCTGGTCTGTCGAGAGTTCTCTGATTCCTGTCATTTGTAAGAGGCAGGAGTCCTGGTGTGGGGAAAAGGAGAATGATAATAATGCAACAGCTGCGTATGGGTTCTTCTGCTTTTCTCTGCCAACTTCTCCTCTTCATCTTTCCTCATGTAATCACCATTTTCTCACTAAATTATAGCCGTTGTTATGTATGCCCAATGGACCTTCTCTCTGCAACAGTACTTTGACGATTGTCTTCCAGACTCGAGTCGAGTGGAAAGAAATTGCCCACTCAACAGCTTTATTTTCTTTCCCCTTTTATGCTGTTATTGTCGACATAACTTTATTGTTCCCGCGTGTGAGCGTGTATCCCTCTCTGGGTATCCATGTGGAGAAAGAAGATAGGACAACGTGCATAAATTTTTAGACTGCTGTCGACTATGAAACCCGTGCCCACGATGACAGGTTATCGTATCTTCGTGTATGAAATAGTGCTGCGACTGGCAGAAAACAGACGAAAAGCTAATAATTGACAAGGAACGTTTACATTTGTAAATTTTACGCCCTTCTCCGTACATAAACGGAAAGCGCATATTTTTCTTGCCTTCAAAATTCCAAGGACATCCAACATCTGCTCGAGTACGTGTACGTAAAGAATGGGGGGCTGTCTTCTCGCTTTGTTATTCAAATGATATGAAATATGGTACCAGGCAAATGAGAAGATTGGATTGCATAAAAAGATGGGAAGCGCAATTCACATTAACTCCATCGCTGCTCTGGTTTTATTCAGCTGTTTCTACCTTAAGCCTGGCTTGCCTCTTCCTCTATCTCTCTCTTTCTCTCTCTGGGAAAGTTTGCGCGTTCTTCCCTCTTACAATATAATAACACGCAAGGTAAGCGCAGGAAAAAGAAAATTTTCTCGGGAACAGATAACGAGTGTTGAAAGAGGGTGTATGTGTAGAAAGCTGAGGAAAGACAAAAGACAACTACACAACGTAGCAGGGAAGGGACTGTTGAATGATTTATTAGACAAATGTCCTCCGGTGGCTAATGAATATTTCATTAGCAATCTTGAGATAATGACCGTTACGGGGAACTCATACACCGCGCGAAATGTTCCGTGTCCTCTGGCCAGTAAAAAAAATTACTGTGTCAACCCGAGTGACGAAACACATCTGACATGGAACGAAAAACAAATGAGTCAGTAAAGGTATTATGGAGAGCGTACCACGCTTAAATTAATGGTATCAACTATTTTTTATATGGCTGTGTCCTGCTTTTTTCGTATAAATGTCAATGTGTCATGTCATGTTTGGAGGATTTGTACAATTTTCAAGGCACAAAGTAGCATTGCGAGGCTAAAACTTTGTGACAACCCGGGTGCGTGTGTCTGTGCAAGGGGACCTTGCTTGCTGTGAAAGGTACAATCCATTAGCCTTTCTGCCACTTCCCTTTATACTTACACATGGTCTCCTTTAACCACCGTGCGCTTTATATTAACCCACAGACTTTCCTTCCCTCAAGGTCATCTTTCTGAGAGACACTGCCAAGCCAAACAGTCTGTAAATTTCTACGGTGGTGAGATTGTCCAAGTCTCATGTTGTAACTACTACCTGCTGCAGCGTTATACCATCGCATCGGTGCATTTCTTTTCGTAATTTTGTAGGGCAAGGTCTCCATACAAAATTGACAGAATGTCACTTGTTGTCACTTGTCACGATATTGCTTCCTTAAAACGGGAAACACGATAATACTTTTTGTAGCCTTCCTATCTCTTCCTCACTTCTTGGCTCAATTTCTCCAAATAGTACAAATACCCCTGGTTCCGCCAAAAATTGATTTAAAAATTTATTCGTGTACACACACATCTCTCATTTTGCTGTTTTCTCCGCTCCGCCTTCCATTTTTATTTTCCAAGTGCTGCCGCATCGCTCGTGTGCCGCAGTGTTTCCCCGGGAGAATCGAATTTTTAAAAATCGATAGACAAATGGATGTGCACGAACGTAAGAAAACAACGACTTGCTTTTAATACCTTTTACACATTGGCATTTTTTGTTTTATTACAAAAAAAGCTTTTCTGATTTCGTGTGTATTATGTCGTGACGGTATACTTGTTTTCCATGTTTCACGCACTGGAACTGGAACAGCTTAATTCTGTGGATTTCGAGGTATAACGTTACATTGCCAACTATTGATATACATGTTTGACTGCTGCTGCTGTTGACCAACTCGCTAGAAGAAAAAAAATGTACATATATATGCAAAAAACACTTTACCAAATTACAATCCAAAATCAATACTTTATATTCCCATGTTTCTGCATGAAGCTTTCAGCTAGGTTCCTCGGAACACTGGACAACGTATCATGTAATCCTATTAATCTGTAATTCGTATTTACATTTTGAAAGCACACTTGCTATCCATTTTATACTTTCCCCCTAGATTCACTGTGAGAATACTGGTGAAAAATGTTTTCATAGAAGATGTCCCTGTCACCGTCTTCCGTACACATTTTCTCCCTCCCCCTTCCCCCAGCAAATTCCGTCTGCTGACTTGTAATAACAAGGCTAATATTTGCGTCCAACTTTCTCTTTAACTTGTTTTTCTACGGTTTCAGCTGACTCGCTATTTTATGGGCCACCACCAACACCTCCTCGTCGAGACGTCAGAGAAAAATAACCAGGATGCTACGATTGTGAGTGATGATGATGTGAGGAACAAGATTAACGGCCAAGACACGCAGACTTCATATTTTCCTGTACATACATATGCCTAAGGAACCGTGGCTAATAAATTTGGCAAGGCACTCTCAGTTGACAGAAAAGTTTCTTCCAAATTTTTTACCTTTCATGTACCATAAAGCCAAAGAAAATAGTAAGCTCAGCGTCCCCAACAACGCACCATACAAAGTCATCAAAATAGTTTGAAAGAGACTCACTCATGGCTGCATCACCTCCTCCTCTCTCTCCACAACCTTCTCCTGCGTAGTTTATTCACAGGAGGATGAATCATACGGCACACACAAGATAGAATCTCTGGTATTATGGCCTGTCATGCCTTTCCGTACTACTTCCTTCATTCCATCCTTCTTTATTTATTTCGGTGTGTGCATAATACACCCACACACACACACTCACACTCCCCCTTTCTTCTCTTCGTTTTGTGTTTCATTCTTTCTTTTCTCTGGCTCACACCTTTAATAATGCGATAGTCGCCAGCCCGCCCCGCTTCACTTGTCAACTTCGTGTTATTCTCCTAAGAATATAATTCTTCCTATTTTAATATCTTGTTTCAGCATATTGCCTACAGACAGGCCCGCATAAAAAAGGGGAACGCTATTATNGTGTTATTCTCCTAAGAATATAATTCTTCCTATTTTAATATCTTGTTTCAGCATATTGCCTACAGACAGGCCCGCATAAAAAAGGGGAACGCTATTATACTATTATTACATCGCTTGGAACTTTTCCCTTCCTACTTTCCATCATCACCCCCGCCGTGTGGCCTCAGCACAAGTAAATAAGCTCACACGCTAGAGCGTCATAAATTTATTAACTTTGCTGACACGTTCCATACGGTTACTACAGGAAGAAGAAAAATAAGCAAAGTTCGGAAATGCAGAGCAAATTCCGTTTCCTCTCTGGCTATACCGGGGAATAATGAGACACAATGATGGAGGCTACATTTCTCTGCAGAAAGTGGGACAACTGGTACAATAGGATATCTGTCATTTATTTCTAAAGTCGTACTTTGTCACGTGAAACTTGGTAAAGATTTGTTGTTTTTGTTAACACCTCCTATAAAACAGGTCGTTAATCGTTATCAGGGCAGTAGTCCAAACCTTTATTTTGTCTGGTGCATTCCGTGTTTCAGTTTTGCCGCAAATGCTTTCGCTTCTTCGTTGGCTTGGTCATTATAGCCGAGATCCAACGTAAACAAGCGAATAACTAATGAGATCTCAGAACCTGCTTATCATAATAGCACCATACAAATCTACACAGACAGGCGAGGTACTACTTGGCTTGGCCTACTTGTCTGGGTGCATTGATTTAATGATGATGGTCATCCTTAAGTAATTATGATTGTACAGCGTAGAAATCGGAAGAAAACTTTTTTTCCTCCGACAGACAGCCACACATAAACCTGAAATAACAAGCAAATCAGCCAATTTATGGTTTGTTTATTGCCTGTCGTCACTTTCAACCTCTGTTGTGTGTTATTGCGACTGGGAAGATACGCCCATCAAAACATGGTTGATGGGGATATTTTCTGTGGTTTGCTGTATACATTAGTAATTTTTTAAAAAGTTTCTCTTATCTAATCAGCTACTTTGCCGTTATAAATGCCCATTTTGACAAGCCTTTCCTGTCAAGCTAACTTCCCCATTTTGATAAACTTTCTACGCGGTCACTACCATGACTGTTGTTGGTTGGCTGTATACATTTTTATATTTTTAAAACCTCTTTGCACCCTCTATATGGCATGGTCGCGTGGTGGACGAGGTGAGGTCTAATGTGTGATTAATCTCTCAACGAATAAAATCTTATATACAGCTTACGTAAACCCTGTTATTATCAGGTCACTTCACTGTTTGAAAGTTGGGGGAAATTTCCTTTTAATATTTCTCAGCGTGAACAGTTTGCCTCTTAATGGGCCTTGATATCTTCCTCGTTGTCGCCCTATCATCATCGTCCCTCGTGAAAAATTGACAATCCACTTTGCCATAAATAGATAGCTAGTTTAGTACACTTTGCATTAAAGGGTTTGCTGTACCAGTGCAGTCTGTAATTAAAACGCAAGAGATAAGCGTATTAACAGGACTCTACAAACAGACTACTAATCTATCTCGTCACGACGTACATGAATTACGGGGGATCGACAGTCATAAATAATTCACGGTTTTGTCTCTCCCATTTATCCCTGCACTTTTTTTCTGCAGAGAATAGTAATGCAAGCTGCAGCGTTGCAAGTATCATAATAATGAGATTAGTGCCAGTCTCCTGTCTGCATAGGTATGGATGTAGCAAATCAAGTAGCCGTTAACCGTGTTTCAATGACACTTGATATTGCCCAATAGATTATTCTCCCCACAAAACTAGCCATTTCATAGAGCTGACAACATTTCCGTGATATATATCAATCATACAAAGCAGCAGCAGTGCATTTATCAAGACAACTTAAAACAGGAATGGTGATGGCGTGTACAACAAAGGTAATATTATCATCAGGAAAAGAGGAATGGATTGACATGAAGTTATAGGCGCAACTGGCGAGCAAGACGATAAGCGTTACTACCTATCTCACAGTACACGTGTACGTGTACAAGGGAAAAAAGCTGTTTTAAATTTGAATGCATACATAATTCACGGAAGAAATGAGAATGAGAAGTGTTCTGAAGGGACAAGTGGGAGACGATATACAAGACAGTTTTAAAATTGCATTTTAATAATATTACTCGGTGTACCCAGTTCTACGTAATATGCAAGTGCAGTTGTCTGCGTGACATTATTTGATTTTCATGCGCTATTGTCTTCGCAGGTATTTTGTCATCTTCATCATCGTACAAATAACAATGAATAATGCAGCATACCTAATAATATGATAATGAGGATAGCTGGTAGGGTAAAAGGGCGCGCTGGGTCTACGAAGATGATAATACGCAGAGGGTGTGGTGTTAAGTGTGTCTCTCCTTTTTTTGGTGTGTGTGGGCTGAGTAAATAATGCGAGGCGTAAATGAAGGATAATTTTAAAGAAGGAGGGGACAGAGAAATGATAATATTTAATTTTCCTAAGTCCTAAACTGCGGGTAGCGCCTCGACGGCGGCAAGCGGCAGGGAAGACACTAGCAGGAGGCCTCGCCACCGCATACCGTTAAGAAGAAAAAAATAATGAAAGAATAATAACGATATTAAACGACGTCCGTGAAGAAGATTGTATTGTTTTAAGCCGAGATGGCCGTGACAATTAGGAATCCATGTGTGTATAGCTGTTGTTTAGTTTAGCTGGGTGAGGAGAGTCAGATAGCCATGAAAAATTGAAGGACATCATTAAACTTTCCAAATGGTAGAGGAAATAGCTTTCTTTTAGGTAATGATGTGTGCAAAAGTTAGATAAATGAGATATTTGGAGGGAGAGAGTAAATGATGACATGCCGCTTTATCGCAGCCCTGTCAAGATCAAGGTGACTCTAAGTAGAAGCGTAATATACGTAAGGAAAGCGAGGTAAACGCGAAAAAATGTCAAGGTATGCACGTTTCCCGTCGCATGTGTAGCGTACATGATGTTTACTTAATGCGTGATGTATCTTCGTAGGTATGGCAATATTTGCAATTTAGTTGTGTATACAAAAGAGGATCGCTTCTAATACAATTTGACAGGGAACGATGCTTTTTACTTTAAAAGACAGCTTTGATCATGCAGAGATCAAAAGAAAGTTGGAAAAAAGTTATTTGCTAAAATGTTTTCAAAAATTCAAAAGACGCGTTTCGAATAGATACTGCTGCGGGAGATGGGACACACTATCAAACAAAACATTATGACATGATAGACTCTGTTTGGGCGATGGAACTGGCTTTTTGGGAAAATTATGTAATTCTCAAAATGAAACTTGTTCGTTGAAGTTAGTACAAAGAGAAAATTTTACACATTTTTGAAATGAGTAGAGATGCTGTTTTTATTTGGTCGAATGCAATTGAACTTTTATCTTTGATCTTCCATTCACTATTCATTCATCTCTCTAGAAACGTGGTTGTGATGGATGGTGGGACGTGTTTTTGGGTGAAAAGAGCTATCTAAAAGTAAATGGAACTGTATTCAGAACAAACTAACGTTGCCTCATTACTTCCTATTTTACTCGAATTAAAAGGAGCAACAGCCAGTGACCAAACATACAAACGAGTCTTCTCATTTCCTCCATTGTATTCTTTGTCACCGTCGTTCTCTTGGCAGGAAAAGCTCTTCCATGCAGAAAACTGACAAAGCATAAAATTTCTAAAGTTTTCAAATATTCAGCCCAGACCTTGGCCTGTCATTTACTTGTTTGTTTACACGTCAAGGCTGCATCACCTAAAACATCGTCGTTCATTTGCTCGAACATAATGCCACATTGCTTTTCCCTGTATTGACTTATTTTCCTATTTCCTCAAAGCTATTTACTAAATTCTCACTTGAATTTACGGTTAGCTATCTGTAGCGTTAACATTATGACTCGTGCAAAAGGAAACGCTACACAGTTGTATCCCCCTGTAGTCAAAGAATTCACAGCCGGAAATTTGTTGCCAAATATTTTACTGATTTACCAGAACGGATATTATGTTTCATCTCCGCTCACAAGATTCTCCCGAAAAGCGCTGCCTCCGAGCAAAACGTCCTGATGGCTTATGAGTTGAATGAAGAACGTATACGTGGAAACCACCGTAAACCAATAAATACGGATGAAGAGCATTTCTCTCTCTCTCTCCTCTCCTCTCTCTCTTTCTTTGATTTCACTGCTTAAGTGTTGCCTTGCCATTTGATGATGAATGATGACAAATCTTTTCAAGAACATTCCTTCCACTTCCTTCACCATAACAATTTTTTAAAAAGAGTTGAGCTATCTAAGACATCGTTGTCGTGATAAAAGCAATTTCCTGTACACCTGCCACTACCTAACTTTCCTGCTGCTTGGACTACTGCTGCTACCAAAAACGGAAAGAAAATACCAAAACCAAACCCTGCCAGCCTACCTACTACGCTTCCTTTCCTTACGGAGTACATTAACAGACCAAGACGCTATTATGAGAAAGTGCTTCTATCTATCAAGACATAAAACCTCCGTTTAACAACGCATCGTCGTCTTCTTCGTCGTGTGAAGGACCACACACTCTGTGTTGACTTTGAGTGTTCCCTAAAGAATGTATTATTCATACAGAGAAAATGTCATAATAATAAAGTTGTACCATCATCATCACCACTACAGCAAGTTTATTGAACCCCCTGGCACATGTGTACTGTGTAAGAAATGATATATAGAGAGTGACAACAATAACAGCAGCCGGGTTGTGTGTGTCATATTGGCACAGCACGAGTAGCCAGAAAAGTGGAATGTCGTAAGAAAAAATGTGTGTGTGGTTCTCCCCATTACTCGCAGGTATAACTCCTTCACCACGGCGGCAGCAACACGTTGCCGTTTTGGTTGACGGTGGTAATTTTTTATAGTCCCAGTGCAAATTCACCCTTGACTTCACTCTCCCCGTGGGGTTGTACTCCGTGCTAGTCTTGACAGTTAGTCTGAACAAAGTATGAACCTTATGGGTGGTTAATGGTTAATGATATGCATTAACGGTGCAGGTGGTCATAAATTAGCGGAAAACCTTTAAAAAATGGTACTTTGTATGCACTCCCGCTACTTTGTAGACGTCATAAGAAAGTTACAAGATGACAGGAATTGAAAAAAAAGGAAAATTAGAATAGAGTTGTTATTATTGTTAATTACGACACAGGTGTTTGCAGGATGCAAAGCTGGCGTTGAGAGTGGGGATTGGTGTATTAAAATGGAGATATGTGAGCATGCAAAACTTTATCTAACATGACATTCGGTTTCCCTCATGGCTTTACATGATTTTTATTACAGAAAAAACAGTTTAAAAGTTTTAATTGATCCGATGTAAGTTGTAATGAACTATTTATGTCTTAATACATATCGGGGGGAAAGCTTTAATAAGTAAACAATAAAATCAGTGCACGCGCAGTGCATGGAAAGGGTACTGCATCTCTAAATGCTTATTATGAAAGGCCATTACTTGAGCCATCCATCAGAAAAAACAACCGTTAATGATAAGAGCATACGCGTTGCTTTGAAATTAGCGTTGCTCATTGTTCATGGCTGTGAATTCAATAGATAAAGTAAATATTTTTACAAGATTTTTAATTAAGATATGTAAATTATCACGTAATACCTTGATTACATACGGTGTGTAGATATGAGACTATGTGACTATATAAAAATCTCGACCATAACCGCTTGTTAGTCAATGTCATCCATCAGGTATCAGGGTCGCTAAGACTGACAACTTGCTATGTATAGATAACTGCTACATGAAATCCGATATTATTTTGTAACAGTGTGTTGGGCGCACACATAATTTCACAGACCTACAGAGGACTTTGTACGTTGGATGGAGTTGACATTTAGGAACGTTATGTCATCGGCAGACGTGGAGTTTGTTATACTTCCAGTTTGATGTAACAAATAATTGATACCGGATACAGCACGCATATAGACTTACAATTTTAAATTACGACAGGTTGAAATTGATGACTCTAGCATTGCTGTCATTTTCATTTTAGTTTTGTATTCGGAACTCATTACGGTAAAGGTTTGCATTGAATTATGTAATACGACATGACTTGTTAAAATGAAATTGGCTAAAAAACGAGCAACAGAAGAAGCACACAGGGAAACTTTACCTGCCTACTGTTGTGCGTAAGCACAGTCGAATGGTTTTGCACTTTCAAGATAAATGATCCAGAACAACATGTGATAAATGACTACATAACCAGTCACATTTGTGCAAAAAAATGTTGAGTTGTGACATAATATTAAAACTCAAGAGAGAAAAAGGGAAATTTGAGGCGTGTATAGTAAGTTTCATTTTTTCCTGTGCACCACCAATCATCCGCTCATGCACGTACGCGTACTAATAAAATTTTAGAGTGTATATCTCTCTGTAATGCGACGTAGGACAACCCATATTACAAAAATATTGATTTTGAGCTACAAATAGACAGAAGTGCATGCCAAAATACATGGATTCACTAAAACTCTTGTGTCAGTTTAAGTTGTTTATACAAGTAAATGTCTATAATATATAGTTATATCAAGACGGCGTCTCTTGACACGACAAAAAACTTGTCATGACATAAAATGTCATTTTTACGTCCCTACACGTCTGCATGCTTTTCTTTACCCCAGTTTTTCTTCAAGCTTAGAAAACAGCTCTCTACTCTCTCCCCAAAGCGAACCCCTAATTATTTAGTATTACTCCTGAATACTGATCAATATATAATTATCCTGTAAAGAACCGTCTTTACGTGCCTCTAATAGAATAAATTTATAAATACACAGCGCTGTTCTTTTTGTAAACATGCGGTTATGTCGTGTAAAAACCGTCATTACAAAAACTACTACATGCAAGCCTCTTTCAAAATCTTCAAAAAAGCATATCCCTCCCAATCATCATGATTCTTTTGAAGTTGTGAAAATTGATAAAAAAACGCAAAAAAGCTGCGTCACGGTTTGTTGATCTCTACTCCGAATATATTCCCTTTACGTGTGGGCAATGCTGTGTTTGTTGGTAGTTGTAACCGGCTTACAAAATACCTCTAATAATAGTATTAACAGCCCAAAGGAGTATGTTTTTTTGCACAAAAATGTTTTTTGTATCAACGAAATTATTGTAAAGATTAAACAAATCATCGTGCACTTACCCGATCACTCATCCACATACAACGTCCAATATTATTGATTCTTTCTCTCTCGTTTTTCCTGTATGCCTCTCGTTCCACTACCACCACCACCACCCGTTTCTGATAGCCGGCTTGATGATAACTTGATCATGACATCAGCACAAAAACTCAGTTTTTTTGGTTTGGACTGTCCGTCTAGGCATACAGATACATATATAGGTTACGTCTACGTATCCACGTTATGTTCGCCCAAAATAATGGTGACACAACAAATGTGGCGCAGCAGTAAACATTGCCAAAAGCCAAGCCTAGAACAAAAAAATGAAGAAACAACATGTAAATATTTTATATGTTTAAACATTCAATTCGCCAACGAAATTACAAAGTGGCAGGTCCCGACAAGTTGACCCAAATGAATTGCTATATACATTGCCAGCATATTCGCAAAATATTGATATAACTCAAATCCCCGGAAAATGAATTTTTAAAGCGTATTTGTCTTGCAAAACGAAAAAATTTAAGAAAACCGCCATTCCGTCATCATCATTATCATCATCATCATCAATTTAAATCGCTCCCAGCAAAAAAAACTGAGTAAGTCATAATAATGCCTACAAGGCACGTTGCTTTCCTACGTCTGCCCAGAGCAATCTCAATAAATACCCTAAATTGATTTTCAATCAGGCATACACAAACACGCGCACCCATTTTCCCCCTGATGATCATCTTAACACCATTATCGTTAAACCAATCATATATTTTTACTCCTGCCACCGAGCCACATTATTGGGGATAAATTATAGGAAAAAAGAGGCACATACGCACAAAATATGCAAATGACCCCTCTCCGACATGAAATTGTATTTAAATTATAAAAACATGCATAAATATGTATATATTCTTTTTGCTTTTGCATATTGTTGACAAGTCCTCGTTTTCCTCCTGCTGAGCAATGTGCTAATATGCGAAGGAATGGGGTTCTCACACAGTTTCTGTTTCAGGCAAAGGCTTATCGTATGTAGCATGTACAACAAAAAATTGTATTGTGTCATCATCCGTAAAAATGGGCCCATTGTTTAAACCCGCTGAACTGCCAACAAGCTTTCAACAAGGTTTATAGAACCATAATAATAATTGTAATTTGTAATGTAATGCTATTTCTACTGCTGCTGCTGTATATATTTTTATATAAGTCTCTCCTCAGCTCGTACATCATCTCATCATCGTCAGGTGTGTGTATGTTATTGTCATCCTTTGGGCTGTATTATCAAACAACAGCTATTTCGTATTCTCACTCCGTGCAACGGTGCAAGTGAGCAGGAGAACAGCAGAGAGCAAAACAGAAAAAGAAGAAGAAACGTAATATTAATTCCATGAACACATTTTTTATCTGTTTCGCATTCTTGAGCATTTTTCATGCAGATTAAAATCACGAGCCAAAAAAAGTCATATAATACCTCGCTCGTATTTTTTGTTTCTTTCTTTCTGTACCAATGCCTCTAAATCGGTAGGCAATACATATTTAGATAAGCAGTAGGTATATACTTATTATTGCTGTCTACCCATTTATTAAAAACTTCCCTCGAATCATCATCGTCATCATCATCGTCGCAACTTATGAAAAACGTCGTCGTGCAGAAAGGACTTTGCTAAATTACCAACTTGTTTTTTGGTTTTGTTCTGCTTGGAGATTGCTCAGTGAGGGAAGATTCTAGTGGAGAGGGGACTGTGCCAAAAATACTAATTTTGAGAGCACGCTCTACTGCTATTTAATCGCATGGCGCGGCACAGATAGCACACACAAGAATTTAATAATATGCATGTTTGGTTGCAGCAAGCAGCATCCATATTCATAATCATTGTAATACGCGATACTCTCTAGATGGCTAGTTAGTATGCATTACAGTCATTATGTCCACGCTTTTTATTAGGATTATAATAATCAGTATCCTCATTTGCACTGGTAAAGGCGAGGACTACTAAAAGCAGAGAGAAAAATGAACTCATCATCATCCAAAAGTTTTCGGCATCTCTCCCTCTCTCTACTCTATGCTTGCCGTGGCAGGGTTGTTGGTAGAGTGACTTATGGACTAAAAATGTGCAAAGGTTGTCAAAAACTGCGCTAGATGATAAATCTTGTACACACGAATTGTTTATGTGAGGCTCATATTTCTCTCTCGTCTCATTTTTCGATTTTGCTGAACATGCTCTGCCAACAAAACAAACAATTCGAAAGAGTGAGTGCCTTGTGTATGCGCTCTGGTTGGTACTCAAGGTCAGGGTTTCAGCGATTTCATGCCAGACAAACTCATTCACCGACAGTCAACGAGAATGTCAAGTCAATGGCCAAGAAATAAATACCGTCTTTTTAGGCACTCCACAAGCCTCGCCATCATCATCAGCAGCAGCTACTCGATTGGTACTGTTGAATCACCACAAAGGCTACCCGCTCGATGTGCAATGATTCCAATCCCAGACAGTTATGTTGTGAATATGCGCTTAAAGTCTTAACTGTAACGTAAAACTGAAATAAAAAATGACGGTTGACACGATCACTGCTGAATTAAATTACTTCGTTATACTGCGTACGTTTTTATTCTTTGGTCAGCACTTATTTCTTTCGTTAATTGGCACAACTTTATTAATTGTTCAAAAATCTGAACCTTTCGATAACTTCAAAAATACTAAGTCTTTTATATGTTCAAAAGCCACTTCGTATTGACTGATGGCTAACTTTCGATTGTTTTATCTCTGCTAACAACTTTTTACGGAGCTCTGTTCTCTACGAC
>JAHZNE010000585.1:0-14349 GCA_027744055.1 Callyntrura sp. NNG-2020
GCATGAAAATAACACGACATATTGAAATATTTTGTTGCCGTGATAGTCAACCATTTTTTTCGATTTTTTAGTCTTACTCAGTTATTTGATTAAGATGATTTGTCCCACATCTTAAAAATATCTTTAAAATTTAGCAAATACTAGATCTCTGCAAGTGTAAAATATGTATCACTTTGTAAGCGTTCATGAGTACCATTGCGAAATTTCCGATTTGCATGTACGATACTGTGGAGGCATTCGGAGTGCGAATAACTCAACACTGCTCTGTGAGTAATCCTCCTACTCATATGTACATGCCCACTCTCTGTAGGGTTGTCGACCACAATATCTCATTATACTGAGGTTACACACACGTTTCAAATTTTAAACGACCATGATTTCGGTTTCCTTCTGCCACCATCACAGATGCGATTACTCAACATTCGCTTTGATAATCCCTCAGTAAATCCGACTGTACAAACGAAAAAAAAACAAGGGAAAGCCTCAAGAGAAAATGAAGGGATGTAACGTTGTTCCAGTAGTTGGGTTGTGTGGATTGAACACACACCAGAGAGTAAAATTAATATGCGGAACGAGGTAACATCCTACGTGACAAGTCCAAAAGTGAAACCGAGAAGGTGAAAGAACCAAGAACCAAGTGTGTGTGTGAATTTGATGCCTGCATCGTGTGAATAGATGAATTCATCAGTAAAAGTGGTAACTGTTCGTGTCAAATTGTGTAATTCTGGTTCTACCACATTTCTCGCCATTTGCATAACACCAACCCACAAATTATAATGCAGCTGTTGCTGTGGATTCAAATAACTTCGCCTGCCGATATTTTTGAACGCGTTCCCATTTTGCTTTGTGATATACTTAAATCGACGTAGGTATACGGTTATGCAAGCCGTTACTTATACATCAGTGGTAGTGCGAGTGCTCCCACAACGAAAAACCGTGTGTCTTCTTTTAAACAACGTACTATATACCATAATTTCTCGTAATCTGGTCACATTCCCGGTATACGGTGCCATTTAGATACCGGCATACTAAAATACAGGTATACAGTACTTTGTAAAAAATAAAATTGTCATTAAATATTCTTTATAATAATTTATTACATCATTCATTACCGTAATATAATTTTTAAGTCAGTCACTCATCGTTTAGCTTGTTTCATTTGATTCAAAATATACAATTTTTTCAAAAAGAAAAATTGAATTAGAAATAGCCAAACCAAAAGGTTTAGCAAACTAATGAACATATTATGAAAAGACCCATAACCATATCGCATCGCGCTCTTTGGAAGTTCAAAAGAGAGGCCTTCCATTTCCCCCATTCCCCAAAATGTCCCTGATTTCACTTGTCCTGTACAGTTTTGTAAATGCAGCTTTGCAGATTGCAGAATTTATTTACATTGCAGAACATTACAAGCTTTTCTCCTATCTAGCTAATTTTAAACGTTGATTTTTTGAAACAGCGATGACCTGTGGCGCACCTAAAATGGTGGTAACCGTAAAACATGTATTTCTCTCGTACAAACATCGTAGTTTTGATTGTGCAAAAAATTATGTGAAAAAAGTTGTCTTCAAATACTTCAAGGGAGAGAAAGTGTTTCTTGTGAATTTTCGTTTATGAAGCCTTTATTGGACATATCCTTTAGCATCAATTTTGTAACCATTGGCCATGTGGCATGACGTTTGTGTACAATTCTGAAAGTGGAAAAAGATTCTGGATGATTTCATAATTGGATGACATGATGACACTATGTGCCCCAGGGGACCACCATATTATGAATAACTCTTGCGACTGCGAAAAATATGTTCAACTTAAAATCCCTCTAGGAATTTCTTTTTGAAAGAAGTATGTTCTCTGCTGGTAGGTGTTCAATATAGTTTCTTCTGGAATTGCCATTTGATGGAAAGCGGGCTAAGCGTGGTCAATTACAGTGTCGCTCAAGTAAAATGTATTTGGCCAAGTTCCATTTATCCTTGATGGAAGGAGTCCACTTATGCATTGGTAAAGGTAGTACTGGGTAAACGAATTTCAAATGAAAGTTAGATTGACTGCAGTCACCTTGGTTTGGAAAGATGCATTTGTCTGGCTCAATCCAAATGTATTTTTAATGCTGGCACGTCCATATTCTGGTAAAAATGCTGGTAGCTTTTGGTTAATTTTACCGGGAAACAGTATTGACGTCCATTAGTTTTTTGGTGAATGTATAAATCATACTTTCTACATAGAGCAGTATACATACATTTGTGAAACAGACAAACTGGAGCAATTTTTTTTAGAATTGAGCAACCTAGCATTAGTCATATATTGTACCAAACTGTTTGTAAGTGACTATATGATAAATTTCGAGTTTTCAATTTGGAACAATTGTTTATAAAATGTCACCTACATTAGTCATATATTGTACCAAACTGTTTGTAAGTGACTATATGATAAATTTCGAGTTTTCAATTTGGAACAATTGTTTATATAATGTCACCTCTGTACTAACGTTAGCTTTCTATTTCTCTCTTGATCTATTTTTGCACTGAAGCATGCTCTAACAGGTAAGCGAACAATATTCAGAATCCAGGGCAAAATAGGTAATATAACTGGCAGGAAAACGAAGCACTTTTAACAAACAAACTTTTTACCAAGAATTCCCCCTCACACTTGCATCTGACCTCCAATAAAAGTGGATCACGCTTTGCTAATCTTTCCTTAAATTTCCGTCCCCGTTTTTGAAGCTCTTGTGAAGGTTTATCCCATTATCCTGAAGAAAAAGAAAATTGCAATTTTACCAAGAGAGCTTGTAGGAGAGCTATGTAATGCAGGAGGAACGAGTTTCAGTATTTTTCTCATTTCAACCCAAAACGAGGTTAAGATGCGTATTATCCATAATGAAAACCTAAAGCCCTTCTTTGTACAATTCTTTGCGAAAATGGTGCTGTCCCTTTAAAATGTTGAAGACCAAAAGAAGAAAAGGTCAACTTATTACTTTTGTNAGCCCTTCTTTGTACAATTCTTTGCGAAAATGGTGCTGTCCCTTTAAAATGTTGAAGACCAAAAGAAGAAAAGGTCAACTTATTACTTTTGTCGGGCCCCTTCCTTTCAGGATGATGGTTACACCTGATTCTTACAAATTATCGTAAAATTATTCTTGTATGTTACCCCATTGACATTTTACCCATGGCAATGTAATAAAAATGCAGCGGGATTGTGGGTTGAAAAAAACGTAATTACTAATTACAGTATAAATTTATTTTGGTTTTAGAACTTTAACGCCGATACAAATTAACGCAAGCAAATGAGCATAACCATTCGTACAGATTTTTAGTATAGGGTAGATTGCATTTGAATGTAGCGGATTGGAAGGTCTCGTTAACTAGACTGCTGCTACTGATATGGATTAATGGACACCTTCACGATTTTTTGGTCTTAACATAAGCCAACGTGGCATCATAGCACAGGCCAGACTCCCCGAAATTCTATCCAGACCTATCCTGTAATAAAAGTGTTACATGATATTTGGTTAACTGGGACAACTACTGCAAATCCCTGCGGTATTCACTCCCAATTCTGGGGAACATCATGGTGGCACTAAATCAAATCAGAACCGGGGCTGTTTAGAGAGGGAGGAAGAATTTTCACTACAGGGCGAGGACGACGTAAAAACTGGGACGTTGTTGTCCCCTTCCCGTGTGGAAGTAAGAGAGGAGGAACTGATAATCGCCACAGGAATCTCTTCATCAATCACGGTAGCTCTCGAGTCCTTGAGAATCCCATCCAATGGTGCTATTTAAAAATATCATATTTTGAAGGACAGCAGGCGGGAAAGTAAAATGGAGAATATATTTTCTTCCGTAAATCAGCTTACCACTAAGGATACTAGGAACTTGGCTAAAAGATTGAGTGAAGGTCGGATCCAACAGGGCGTCACTGCCTCCTCCAACCTTGGTCTCCCTGCTGAGGTACTGACTATTCCTCAAGCTAAGAGCGTAGTGCTGGGGGGAGGAATAAAAGCAGGGTGAAGACAAGACTCCAGATTCCGTAGAGTAAATGCTTTGTTGCGAACCGACAAGTCTCGCCGAGAATTCCGCTGTTTCACACCCCACGACACACGGCAGGCGAAAGTAGCAACTTAGCCCATGCTCACAGACACTACAACACACAGATTCCACGTCTTGACACGCTTTCGACCCCGAATACAACCGCAGCTTGGCCCAAATGAGGGCAACCAGAGTGAAAATCACGAGCACCAGCATAAATGACAGGAAAGTGACGCCCAATATTCTTATAATGGATTGCTGTCCCGGAGCGAAGTTGTCATCTCTCCCGTCTTCTTCCCCGGAAGCCATGTCACTGTCGTAGTCCTCTTCCTCCTCCCACCCGTCCTCATTTTCTCTCACTTTACCTCGCAAATGAGCGTAGGAGCTCCTCAATGGGAAAGAAGCCACGCTTGTGTCCACCAGCAACGGGGAACTTTTCCGGGAGGAAAAATACGTATAGTTTGACGTGACGTTCTTACTCTCCCCCTTGGGACGCCTTTGCTCCACTTGAATATGGTACAGGGTATCCGGCCACAAGCTGAGGGTGACAGAGGCCGAGTCCGTCACCAGATGACCCTTGAGTCCCCCTCCGGTCAACTCCCAAGTGATCAAGTACTCATGAGTAGGATTGTTTCCAATTTCTTCCCATCTCAACTCTGCTATTACCAGGACATTTTGGTGAATTAAAGAAACCAGCCGGAGCACCAACATCTCTTCCACCGCCTGCTTGGTGGGACTAGATGGAGCCGTAGGAACATGAATTTGAAGGATGTCATCTTGGAGGGACATTCTGTTCGTTTTGAATTCCCCATCTGCTTCCACGCGATACTTTCGAGATACCCAATCGTCCATTTTCGTATTGGCATTCGCAGCAATATTATTTTCCTTATTATCTTTTACTTTCCCCATTCTGTCTGAGATGGTGCCGGGGGAAAAAGTGCTGACAGCATCCAATTTCTCTCTGCTTTGTATCTCCCCCTTCGACATTGTAAACACACGTTTCCTTTTATTCTCCCTGGGGGTTTCCATATTTTCCGTTCCGGCTGGCGCACATCCACTCTTTCCTGCCGAAGCCACATAAACAGCCCGGAGTCCTGATGGTCCCACGACGAGAACGCGAGCCCAACCCAATTTGTCCTTCATTGCTGCCGTAAATTCGGTCGGAATGTTGATTTCAGAGTGGGTTGTCTGCTTTTTAAAAGAAAGAAAAAAAACCAGGGTTTCCTTCATTAGTAGCCGTACTCCCGTGTTTTCCGCGCAAATTCTCTATTTGTTGGCCTCCATTGAAACACTACTGCAATCAATGTTAAGAAAATGAAACGCCCGCCGACAAAAAGTGAGGACCATTTCCTGCTAATTTACCTGGACAATCTGCCTCCATTTCCCGTCTGGATCCTCTTGAATCACCACATAAACCACGGGGTCTCCCCTTTTAGCTGTCTTATTACCTTCTCCTTGAGTATCATTCCGCCAACTTATTTTCCCCGGAAATATCCTCACGACACATTTGTAGTTTCCCGTTGAAAATTGTGTGTGTCCATTTCCGTTAAGTGGAATGGCCAAGGGACGGCTCGCTTCACCGATTTTTGCGTGGGGAAGCAGGCTCTTGTAAAAGGAACAAGCGGCCTGGCATCCAGAGTTCTACACATATACAATGAAACATTGATGCTGTAATGAAAATATCATTCAAGGGTTGCCCCACACAGTCTATTAAGGGACCCCGGCTTTATTGTCGAATATTACGGTACCCTAGTCATCTCTTTTACTTTTAGTGCACAGCCTCTTCTATTTAATATTATTGTTTGCTAAAATCCATATCCGAGGGAGCACTGAGCATATAGAAAGAGCACAGGTCTAATTCTTTTTTATCTTTCGTTTATTGTTTGCTTTGCCCTTTTTAAGGAAGCGTCCTTTTGAGAAAATTGGAGGAACAGATATGGCGTTGCTCCATTCAAACCAAACCTTTGAAGATAGTGTTGTTCTTCGACTGCGCTAGCCGTTTCTAATTTGCTAAAACTCACTGTGGGAGAACTCAAGATTACAAGATTTTATATGTGTTGCTAAAACATCTCATCTAAAAAGAAATTCGTGGAGCAACCGTTCGTACTTTTTGGTTATAAATGGTGAATATTGAAACCCTCTTGGTATGATGGCAATGAGCGTGTGATCATATATTCCGGATAATATGTCCTTGGCGATATGTCTGGAAATTGTTTTGGCGTTTCATCCGAAAGAATAGTTTTTAGAAGAGAAAGTTTCACAAAAAATGAGAAAGATTTTCTAATACTTCCTTACGAACTATAAGGAGCGCTCCTTTTCTTGGAAGACAACAATGCACCACATTTTAGCAATATTAAACCTGTCTAACTTTTTAAACTACATTGCATGTAAAATCGAATAAATGGACTACAAAGGTATCCCTTTCAAAGTACAAAACGTAGAAACAAAGTTACTTTAAAATAGTTTGAATGTTACTGTGTATGATTCAATATAATAAGGAGCATTTTCCATTGCGTCTGCCGCATAATACAAACCGTCTAGACATATTTTTCAAAGACAGTGCTTGTATTAGTAATGCACTACATATTTTTCTCTCCTAAACGCCATTTGTCTGAAGTTCAACGTCAAAAATTATTTTATATTTGAATACAATTGGTGATTTGTTTAAAAGCGTCTTTGATCAAACCACATCAAATGCACACTTACATTGGCCGTTGGAGGTAAAATATTTATGCTAATAGCTGCCTAATTAATGTTATGTTATTATAGTTTGATTTTGACACCTTACTAGTACTATTTCGGAAAAATAGGTGACCCACCTAATCGTCGGAATGAACACACCGTAAATTTACGAAAGTAAATTGTAGTGATATGATGACACTTGGTTTAATAAGCGCTTGTTTTCCGTGTTGTGAAACTAACGTTTCTTCACCACCACCTCTCCTTATTCCTGCATTTACTTTCCATTGAATTTATTTTATATAATGTCTTGCATCTTTCATTTTTTTGTAAGACAAACAAACCTCCGTAATAAATTTCGTGAAAATTTATTTAATATACCCATCATATAAACCAACCTATGCAAGTTGAGCGTATAAACAGGATGCTATCTACTAATAAAACATGTATCCCGGAACTTACGCAACCCGGATTAAAGACATTTCCAGTAGCACCTCCGTTGAAACATAGGCGACTTGCTGTTTCACCCACTTCATTTTTAACTGGGCCCTGCAGTTGCTCTCCTTCATTTGCCGGTGGTGGTGATGATGATGATGACAGTAGAAGCACGACTTTGCCATTCTTGAACGACGGAGTAAACAAAAACGGAGGTTTACCCAAGAGAGGTCCAACTTCCGGCTGCTTTACAGGAATTCTTACACCATCACCACCCGTAGCAGCAGCTGCCTCGCTTGTTGCAAAAAGTTGGCAATTTTTCCAGCACTGAAATACAGAAGCGAGTAAGTAAGCAGTTCATCAGCAGCAGCAGAGCGAGAGGTACGGAGAAAATATGAAAAACAAACAAGTGCACACATGGCGGGTAAATAAATATTTGCTTTGATTTCGTTTGTTCCTGGAGAGCACAAAAAATTACTCAAGTTCCTAACGAAAAGAAAATATTAGCTTTTTCTTTACTTTGTGAAATATTAAAACTCTTGGAAAAAATCGGAATTAAACTTCATTTTTAAATAATAAACTATCACACGACGTTTAAATCATACTTTTGAAATTTAAAAGTAGTCGGCGCAACGGTAAAACGAGATATGGTATTCATCGATTCAAGTCGGGCTCTCTATTTCGTAAAGTTTAGCGTTGATTGATTTCGGACTGATTTTTCTGTGACGACGTGTTATTTGGGTATATATACGTAACGTACCGAAAGACATTCAGAAGATTCTAGAAAACAGGTATCAGCAGAGGAAACCAAGTTGGATAATTGGTTGAACTCCTCTTCAATAAACCGTCTCTGTCGAGTTAGACGTCGGAGGGACGTTCTGTGCACCGTGGTTGCAGTGGTCACCAATGCAGCGGGATTTCGTGCGGCATACCTGTTAAACTATACACAAGATTTAGTATTTCAAAGTGCAATATGTGGGCATTGCAAAATATATGTCACTAATAAACGGGCAGCCACCCGTGTACCAACAATTGGGTCAAGTTTCCCAGAATTGTAAAACTTGTATGCCGAATATTAACTAGCTTCACATTTCCAACATCCAAAGATCCTAGATCCGAATCCCAACTTCCATTTCCAATATTCAAACTTGTTGATTTTTTAATGTCCGAAGTAACTATTCAGGTCCCCTTTTTTGTTTCAAGATACTCTAATTTTTATTCTCGCGTTGGGAATTACATTGACCAAGAAGGAGTCATAAGATTGTCTGTTCTGTGATTTTCTTTTAAATTACTACAACAATATGGTATCGCTTTACTATTTTTCAACTTGACCGCTTTAAACGTATAGTTTGCCGATGCGCGTATGTTCCATGTCGTTTTATTTCACAAACCCTGTCATAATATCCTTTTATCAGTTTTAATGGCTGCTATCGCTCTGGTATTGGTATCTCAGCACCTATTTGGTTTTTTGTCCGCATTTCTAAGAACACAAAGTGGTACTGGTACTGGAACCCATCTGACTACAAATCTTCCTCTGTGTCAATTAGACCAGCTTCAATAGATTTGCCCTACTACTGTGTACCACGTACGAATTTTATTTTAATCCTCCTCGAAGTCACGCATAATACTGGCACAGTGACGCACAAATGAATTATTTTGAACAATGCCCGCAATTCATATAATTTTGCTGCGACGCAGGACTGTAGCGCTCTTACAGTTCCCATAAACTGTTGTCGTTTTTAGCTCACGGAAGCACTTGCTGTTTATCCGTAGCTTCATTGTATATGCGGTAGGTGAAAGAAAACACTACCTTTCTAAAGCGCCGTGTGGCTTAACGAACAGCTATAAACTATCCGAGACCTCTCCCTTTCTCCTGGGCTGTCCTGCTTCTTTTCTACTTTTTTTTTTACCGGGAAAGCCGAGTTTACCAGTTTTGCCTTACCAATGTTTCCTCCACCCGTATTTATTTCCAGCGGAAGCCGGCCGAGATAAAGATTTCGAGACAAATGTTATCCCACATTTATTTTTTTCAAACTTTTATGTACCTCAGCAGAGCACCACTTCATTCCTTCCTACCACCGTGAACTCGACCCCAGGAAAATGAAAAGGCAGAAATATTAATATTTTTATTGTTATGATTGTCCCCATTCAAGAAGAAGATAATGATGGCTCTCTCTCTCTCTCTCTTTCTAGCAATGCAGAGGTTTTGTGGGTGACACGGGATGTGAGCTTGTGACAATAGCTCGTTCTGTTTTGAAAAATTCCACACGGGCAGTAATATCAGTCCTCATAATAGTAGTCGTTGTAAGTAATGAGCCCTGTAATTTTCCTCTTGTCCTCTTCAGTTTGTATTTCAAGACGTACACGCATTTTATATTTCCTGCAGTCTTATTCCCCGTCTTAAAAATACCAGCGGGGGCAAATCCCCCCATTTTACCCAAAAATATTACACACGCCGGCTTGGAATAATACAAAACCGTAAAGTGGAATAGCGTCTTATTTATTTTCCTTTTCTGCCAAGTTGCGTCGAGAAAAAAATTACTTTCCTTTGTTTTCTTCTTGGGTGAACCCCCACAAATTAATGGAGTTCACTCACATAAACCACCAGCAAAGAATTTTTTTTAAAAGCAGTTGTTATCAAATACGCGAATCCTGGCAGAGAAAGGCAACCGTGCCCAAAGATAAAATGTAATATTTCTATCGGTGGCTGCTTTCCTCCCAAACTAATTTTACGTACGACGGGGAAAAGGAAATGCTCATTGAAACGGAAATCCATTTTGTACAATTACATATTATTATTACAGTTTTCCTGATAATTTCCCATGATTACGTGTCGTGTTTCATTTTTTTTCCTTTTGTAAATGCGCGGGTATAGGCCAATTACTGTCATTATTATGAAGGCTTCCGGAGAAAATATATGCTTTGGCTGTTATTATGATGGATAGTGAATTGGAGTTTTATTGTGTGCCCGATTACCCAGTAATTGCTTCTGGCAGCAGCAGTGCCACATGAAATTTATTAAAACGTGGCATGTTCAAGTTTGGATCAAGTTGGAAAGCTAATATGTTATTGTCATTAAATTTCCCAAGAAGTTACAACACAAAAGATTTCGTTTAAATCGCAATGATTCTACTTTCCTCGAAGGCGGATAATGTGCAGATCAATAATACAATGTAAAATTCATAGAAGTTTGAGATACGCCATTTGCAATGTTTGATGTTTCGTTAAATCAAAAAGCTCTCACGTTGTGAGACGGATGCAGTACATCTTTCCGAGAATTGTGATACGCAGTAAAGTCGAACAAGCTATCTAGAAGGTTCTATCCCTGTTAAAATATGCTTGCTCGTGCTTGTACCGCACACCGTGTGTATACTTCCAATTAGTCTTTTAAAAAAATAACCCTTTTTACGAACCTTGGCCAGACACGTGGCTCTACACTGGGCGACCAAAATGGCGATCAGAGTATTAACATCCTTCTCGCTTTCAGCACTTTCAGATTGCCAGTTTCCGGCATTTCCTTCCACAGCCGCTGCCCCTCCATCAAATGTAGGAGGTGAGGACGGGGAAGAAACGTCGTTGTTTCCTGCGAGAAGTGATACGGGCAACGGCGGCAACGTGCCTGTTTCTAACGTTGTTTTCGTGGAGGATGGAGCACGATCCATTAATATTTTAGAAGTAGCTAATGACTCAATTTTATTTGAAAGAATTTCCCCTTCTGCAGGAGCAGCAGCAACAACAGCAGCACTCTCCTTAGACACAACGTGTCTCGGAGGAATTGACATTGGCACACGAGCACTATCACTCACTTCCCCGCAGCATAACATCAACCCAGCTGCTGTGATAACGACAGCAGAAAGAAAGTCGAAGGAAAAACGGGGTTGACAGCGCAAATGGGTGTACGTGGGCGTCCACGTCATGGTTTACAATCTCATCTTCTTTATTGCTTGCCCGGGTGTACGTCTTAATAGATGTAAGGGGAGCAGAGAGAGAGAGAAGAGTACAAAATGATTAATAAAATTTATCCAATTTTTCTTCAAATCTTAAAAAAAACTCCTTGTGCACAGGATGGCTGTTACCGTGACTCCTGCACTATCACACACGTTCACACACGCACACACACAACTTCTATACAACTTTGGAGAAACTTTTAAATTGTCTGTTTTCAAAAAGATAAATAAATACACCCACACTCACACACAAGGCAAGAGTGAAACTCTCGTCTCAAAATAGCCCAAATTTACTACAGAAAAAGGAACGCCGTGAGGTTGACAATGTGGAACGTCTACCGCCTTGCCTGGTGCACGAGCCCGTCTTTCCAGCGCCGAGTCTCGGAAGAAACTAAAGCGGAGCTGGGCCCCGGTTCAAGTTGAAATACCCAAAAGGATTGTAAAGCAAAGAAATGCTGACGAGACACTCGAGCCCCACAACAAAAACACGGCAGCATACACCCGGGCCGAAATATGTATTTTGGTGTATATCTCGTATTCCCCCGTTACAACTTACACGTACATCTTCCAATTTCCCTTTTTTCCAGAGCTCCAACAACATCCGGTACCGTAATAATACGAGGAGCATCCCACGTCAAAAACAGAGTTTCATCGTTTACTTTTGTCCCCTGATAACCCTCAATATTTTGCTACAAATTCGTTTAACTCGTCACTTGCCAAGAAATCCGTTGTCAGCTCTTTTTTTATTTCGAGGAACCTCTTCCTTGTTGGGAAGAGATGTGTGGACGTGTGTCCAAGAAAAAAACAATATTGAGTACCTTCAACGCTCTTTATGTGAATCCATTTTTGTCGTAGACAATAGGGCTCCTACCACCAATTTCCTGCAACTTTTCTTTTACTGTCGCTCTCATAGTAGTCATCTTGTGTCCTTCTTTATCGTTTTCTTTATTTTTCATTCTCCACTGTGAATACTGTGATGCTTTTCACAAATAGGCTGTGCATTTTTCTTCAGATTCTGATTACTCCCTGAAATGTTGTTTGGAACTCGGAACCGAACAGTCATGATGATTCGCCTTAGTACAACAGTGAAAACTCGATGCCATTTCAGGTTTTACACCTTTTTGTTATTATTGCTTCCAAACGGCTTTTTAACGGTTCTTTTGCTCCGTGTCCAACAATTATTTCCCTTCCAAATATTTTACGTTGACGACGTCATAGTCTTCCCATTATGCTTATCTGTCATTATATGTTTCTCCCGCAACTAAATTCTTCTTTTTTCTGTATCCATCTTCCACCTGAGTGAGTATATGGTAGAAAGTGGCTGAAAACAGCGGCGCCGTCTGTGAAGTAGCCACATTTCTTGAAAATATCGTTGTTTCATAACTAAACTGGAGGTTGGGGTCGCATCAACATAAATGTAACGATCTATCCTATTATTACCTTTATTTATGTCTGTGTGATTGTTTGTCGTAGTTACCAAGGCGGCTGGAGGTTTACTCAAAAAAATGGTAATAATAATTTTAAATAAGAATGCTACGTGAAGCTAATCGGAACAAAGTAGCCCACATTTCATTTTATAATTCTCACGCTGTAGCATTTTGGCATAAACCATTCACCTTTTCTTCTTTGCTCTTGTCTTCATTATAACCCGATCTTTGCAGATAGTAGTGAGAGAATGAGAGCGTTCAGCATAAAAATGATTGCTTATGAGGAAAAACTTTCTGAAATGTTGTACCGCGTTTGATAATGTACAAAAACTACGGGCTTGTTTCGGGACGCCTGGTATACCGTCTCCTCCAGGAGGTTTCCAATTCTCCGCTACTATTTATTTAATTTTCGTCATAATCAATCGTCATCATCATGATAGTATCGTCTACTCTGGTCGATGCACGCAGCAAGTCGTTGTTTGCAGAAAAGGTATCTAGCAAGAGTCAGAGGGAGAGAGAGAGAGAGAAGCAGCAACTTATTTATATCTTGCTGTGCGGACCCTCGTGCAACTGAACGAGCAAGCTAAAGTAAATTTATGGTTAAATATTACCCATGCGTCTCATGATACTGTGGCCTGCCTGAGTGCGTGGACGAAAATAATAATAATAACAATAATAATAATAATATACACAATATTTGATAACCATTACATATCATGTCATCCCGAGATGTCTTTGGTTTGAGGGAAATAGTACCACATATCATCATTTTATGGCTTGTATACTGGACTTCTCCTTCACTGCTGCTGATATGGTTGCTGGTGGTATAAACCAAAATATTTTTTATTCAAGACGTAAAAGTAACCATGTTAACATATTTTTCTTATTTTCCCCACAGATGTTGTGTTACAGTGAGGGTCGCACAGCAATATGTTTTTGGCTGTTGTATAACTAATCTCGCCACTAGTATTGCTGCTGTGTTGGTAGGTGAAAGAAATGAGCCGACGTCCCATAAAAGGAAGGGCTCTTATCTTATCCGATTCTAGGAGAAATTTAGACAATGTAAGGCATTGTTTGCTGCTCACACTGTATTAACTGAAGTAAATATATTATCAGCATAAATTATAAGTAAAGCGCATTGTAATAAAAACGTAGACAATGAGTATAGTAGTATTAAAAGTTGTAAAGCGTAAGGTAGAACAGCTGTAGTATACGCTCTACCAAAATGTTGTATAATTTTGTAGAATGACAAGTTCAGTTCAAAATGTATCAAGTTCTTTTATTACGCATGTAACTAAATATACATTTGTTAAATTAACATTGCATAATACGGCAACGAAATTCACTTTAATGATGTAATGTAATATCATGATTAAAATTAGATGCAGCACCACCATAAAATGCTCAATGGCGGATTACATCTTGACGACGACACGATACAACATATTTATTGTTCATCCTCATTTTTATAATGTGATAAACATTATAATCGTGGAAAAAGGGTTGAATTTTAAGTTAGAAACATTCTAGGCACTTTTTGGAAATAGCTACCATGTCATCATTTTGTATTCTGTGCAGCGAACTCGCTATCATAAAGTGAACCGTTAAAGAAAGTGGGAAATCTTCATACACATAAATATTATGCCAATGGCAAATGGAAAGCTGTAATGCGGCGTTAAAAAGTTAGTTTTTCTCTAACATTCTCTCTTTATACATTTCTGTAATGTTGATACCCTTTATAACAAAATTATTTGCAAAAATTCTTTCATTTGATACCTAGTCAGAACCAGAAACATGAACGACTCAGTGTTGCGTACGGTTGGAGTCAATCTGATGAAG
>JAHZNE010000586.1:0-20153 GCA_027744055.1 Callyntrura sp. NNG-2020
AGCAGCAGCAAGTTTACTTCAAACAAGAACAATAATAATACCAGTCAAAGTCAAAACCATTTTTTTTCTAGATCGTTTTTTACGACTGTGCTGTAATCACGACGATGATCACCGTCATCGCCATTATTACCATTAAACCCTTATCCCTTCTTCATTGTTATTCTGCTGACAATGAGAGAGTCATAGAGGTTTTTGCACGTTACGTTAAAAAGGTTGAAAATGAAAAAGGAACAAAAGGTGTACTTTTTCCCCTTTTGCACCAACAACATCATACCTTTATGGAATTTTCCTCACTCAACCACAACGCGAACGCGCTACTGCTTGGCTTTCGATGAATGAATGGAATAATTGAGCAAGATAATCGTTATTTTTTGAGGTTTTCATGAAAATTAAATGAATTTTTGTAAAATGAGCCATAAATATGTATGTGTGCCTACCTGCAAAAGAGGAACGTTTATCACCACCAGCATAAATAAAAAAGAGCTTTTCAGTTAAGTCATCATCATCAACGCCACCATCGTCACAACAATTAAATCAATCATTCTCTTCAAAACTCATTCCAATCCCTACCGTTTTGCAACATCACCACACATTTCAGTCAGTCAGTCAGCCCTTCTCAATCCTCAAATCACAACAATATCTCTCTCTCTCTACCCAACAACCAGGCAATTTAATTTACACAAAACATGCTAATATATTGTCGCAATTTACACTGGGCTGCAGCTGTTGCTGTGCTCTAAAACAACAATACACATACCATGTTTTTGTTCGAGAGTAAAATAGTCATCTCCTATCACTAACAACACTACTGACTACTACTACTAACTAACTAACTACATTGAATTGATGTTAGTACAATAATTACAGCGCGATTGTTGAGAAACGTCCTTGATTATCAATATCCAGTTGTGTAGTTGTCGTTGCCATACTTTGAAAGGCCCATGCAATTCAACAGTAGCCAAAATAGGTGAAAAAAGAGGATTGACATGGGGCCCAACGTACCAATATTTACAGACAATAATTCAGCGTCCATTATGATTATGCGCATTAATTTCTCACTGCTTACCACTAACCAAGTTGTACAACTACACGCCGAGACGACGGTGTATGTTGTTAGTTGTTGTGCGATTTGGAAATAACACACTTTTTTTAAAAGAATTATAAGTTAATATATTGGAACAAGCTTTTCTACAGTCCTATTTTTCTACGACAGTTAATCAGCAGGTAGCCCAAACTAAAGGAGTTTTCCTCTCTCCCCCTCTCTTGCCAACTCATAACATCATAATAATAATCGTATCTATTATCCCATGTCTGCTCGCGCTGCTTTCGACTAATCCAGTCCATCATTATTATTATTACCATCGTCGTCGTCGTCATCATTAGTTGATTATAAATTCAGAGTGCCCTAAACCTTGCTACTGTTATTTACGCATGCATGAATAAATTGAATGTAAAATCAGGGTAATCGTAAATTCATATACAACTTGGTACAGAGTGATAACGCCTTTTTCAACGTTTAATAATAATTTCCATAAAAAACCAGAAAGCTTTATACAAGTGATTCCATTTTTTTCTTTTTGACATGTGCAGTATCATCAATCAGCCTCACCTTCACGCATATTTTTGCCTGATTCCTATTTAGAGACTGGGAACGTGTCAGCAGGAGAGAAGACAGGAGGCGGAGTTTGATCAAGCGATCATTATTCCAAAAATTCCAAATTGGGATTTAGTGTGATGTACAATAAGATGACAATTACCTTTTACAAGTTTACTACATGCGGGGAAGCGCACACACGGAAATGATTACAATTTTCAGAATAACCGCAGACAATAGCGATTGGCGCTGCTTACTGTCCTTTTTTGCTGAGGATAAGATAGAATGATGACAATTTTTATTGTGTATCCATATCCTATTGACAGTTTGAGTGCACATGGTTTGAATATTTAATATGATCTGACGACATTTTTACGTTTCTTACTTATTTGTCCGCACAGCCGGAGGAGACACTTGAGAGGAGATGCGAGAGCGAGAGGAAGATTTGTGCACAGTAAAGCTTACCTCTAAAAGTCTTGGCCAATTTCCTTAATCGGCAAAAAGTACCTCTCAAGTTATGATGGTAATATGAGGATGAATCAAATGAATCATAAACATACAAAGTAGCCATAGTGATACGTTCTGATTGCGGATTCGATTATATTTTATTGACTCGTGGTGTGACTGTGCATGCTGATGAGTTGATTTTTTTTGGATTTTGGCGTTCGATACTACAATTTTGTCATTTTTTGTAGAAACCATTAGTACTCACCTTTTCTACACAGATGATAAATGTCCCTGGGGCTGCTAGAGCAACGCGCATCATGTCACAGTTCACTAAGCAAAAAAGTACAAACTGAAATAATGTAGATTTCTTGTATTTTTCTAGTGCAACAAGTAGTGAGAAAAACATGCAGAGAACTTGTCAAAAATGATAAAAAAAACGTAAGTTGTCGATCTTCAGTCCCATCACCATCGTTGTTGCTGAAGAAGAGTTAGCTGCTGTGCTTTGCGGTGTGGCTTGCTGTGACAAAATCTATCCCAAATCCCAGCAGTAGCAGCAGCGCTCTTCCCATTTTAATGTCACCATTTAATATTTAAGTGGGAAATTTCTTAATAAGGCATCTTGTGTGGTGGTGACCAAGCCCATTTTGTAGGAATACATTGTGTGAATGTCACATCACCAGCAATATCATCATCATCTCAAAAATGAAAATATATGCAAACATGATGCTGGCGGTAAAAATATATGTCTCTTTTTAAGTGAAAAGGATGTTTTCTGCTTTTTTTACAATCGTAAAAAAAATTAACAGCACACACGTACCTACTTACAATCGTCACAATTAATTAAAATGTTCTGTTAAGAAATTGTGCTCAAAAGTGTAGGGAAAAAGTGGTTTTGTCATTTCAGCTATTTACTATTGACACTCGTATTTGATTACGTGAAAATATGATGATGATGATGATAATGAGGACTAACCTATCAAGTTATTTTACAAAATAATTAGTGTACTACTCGTCAGATTGCACTAGAAATTCTAGTATGTTTTCCCTGACTTTTTAATGTTAATCGACTTGAACATGTGTACTATACGACGACGTGTGAAAGAGATCATCAAACCTTTAATTGGTCTTTATCAAACAATGATCCTTTTAGTTTCTAATATGCATACTAGATGTTAAGCAAAATTTTCAGAAAATAGCGCATACCTATATTCCATGTATCAAATACTACATAACGATTGCAATGATAACCACTTTGTTACTGTTTATTGCAGAAGCGGAGATACAAAATGGTAATAAAACGTACATGATTTGAACATTACGATTGCAACCACAAGATTCAAGATATCTTAAATTTCTCTCCGCCACTAATAAAATAGAAACCTAAACAAACATTATTAAGTAGTCAGAAGAGTTGTAGACGACAATGTCAAAAGTTGACAGAGTCGATGAAATTTACAAAGAGGAAAGAAATCCACAACTTTTAGAATCCTACATTATGCTCATATCATAACCAGGATCGACTTTATTTGCAGAGCAGACAATAAAAATGTTTATTCTACCAATATATTATTAATTTTTTGTGGAAAATTCTTAGAAATCCTTGAACATGAACAGCATTACAAGTATACGCGTGTTTCTTCATCAATGTCATAGGTTAACGCTCAAACGTACCTGATACATTAGGTCGTCGTCGTCATCGTCGTCGTATGCATTTAACCAGAGTGTCGAGAGTTTGAAATATGACAAGACAAATGCCATATAGATGTTAACCAGGTATTTCAGCAATTCATGACTCATAACACAATTAACTTCAAAATGTCGTCAGTGTGCCGTGCAAAGTCATGAGGACGTTAATGTTATTACAGGCAGGTACTAGATTCACTTTTGCTCCTTCCTCGTAAATAATCTTATCTCCAACTCCAACTCGCCCATAAATGCACCTTCAACCTTTCAGCCTTTTTATGCGGCGTAGCAAACACGAATAAATTATTAAAACTAAAACTAGGGATTTTCCATCCCCGTAAAATTAAAAATGTCAATATGTTGCATTATTTCTGCATTACCTAACCAGGAGACGTACTGCTAACACCATAATATTGTAACGTTACGCAAGTTGGCTGCATTGTTTTTTCATGACGTGAACACTTTTTCCTATCATCATTTTTTGGTTCCCTTTTGCAAAAAGTATTTTTTGCGTCCTCGTTAAGTATTATATTATGATGATTATATAGTCACATACATACACCAACACTGTGTATTATTGTTGTGTTGTTGTTGCTTGCATGGCCCAGCCTAAAAAATGATAACTAAATAAACTATAAACCAAAATATGGCTCGTATTTAATTCGCTGCTGTCGCTTTTGCAACCTCGTTGACAATAAGGATATTAGATACTTTTGTAAATGTTAAGTACCCCTCCTCAGTTGCACATTGTCAGTAGGGCACCGGGGGTTAGTTTTCTTGCCTGTTCTATGGTCAGTAATAAGTAATAGCTACGTACAAATTTAAACTTGTGAGAACAAATTATTTTATGGTCTGACGATTTCGTTTCGGAAAATATTTGACACAAACTCGAGATACTTTAATTAACAAAAATAAATGACTACAATTTATGTAACTAATTTAAAGCAAATTTCCAAAACTAGGTCTTAAAATAGCTGAAATTTGATGCCGTTTAAAATTTACTGCAAAGGGGTATTACAGATTGTGCACAGCAATTATTACACATTTGTGGGTTGCAATTATCACATAATATATCGAATTAAGAGGAATTTCTACTAGTTTCTATTAGTAACGCAAAGTATATTTTGTATTATGATTAACAAGTATCCTGCCAATTGAAACCCATTCATTATATAAGCTCATTCAATTATTTAATTTGCTGTATTGAGGCACAGTGCTTTTTATGACAATTTATAGTACTTATAATTTCTACTACTTAATAACCATTTACCTCCGGACAAGTATTATGCACCCCGGTGTCTAACTGATCATCCATCTTTCTGGTTGTATGACTACACCATATACATACACCGAGCTGTGTAAACAAGGTAAAATTAAATACCTATCCTCTCCTAATTGATAAAAAATCAGTGTCTCTTGGCCAATCGTAGTATTTTCGTTTTGGGTACCATAAAAAGTAGCATGTTTCAGTAGTCAGATTTTTACAACGACACGCATGCATTATTCATGCTAACTGAGGATTTCTATCAAATTCTTTAACCTCACTTTAAATCATTACATTATTGCATATATATACACTACACAGTGACTCCTTACAGGGGTTCCTTCATTTTGCTGGGTTTTGCGGTAATGATGCCACTAATTAAAATGTGTTTCGAAAACTGACAAAAATTATCCTGGGAAAAATATTTTATTTCACTCCCACACGACAAGTATGGGACCAAGCACACGATATACGCATAGCCTATCTACATTTTAAATTCAGTAAACAATATCACATTAAAATATGGGCGCACTTCATTCGTTTCTAAACGTTGTATAATATGACACATCATCTAAACAATCAGAGGAGAGAACTGAAAGTTTGCTGTTATGTTTTAGGTATGTTTACCCGATCCCTTGAGAAAACACGGCATGGCGCGGTCATTGTTTTGTGCTAATAAGCTTGTAGCCCATCAATCAACTTCAGATTAACTATGCATCGTGCTGTTTAGTTTAGTAAGCCGCTGCTGCTGCTGCTGCCGTTGCTGCTGCTAGAGTCTCGTCTAGAGTCGCACCGTCTAAAATGTTTGTTTTACCATGTAATTATTACCCAGTTATGTGCGCATGCCCTCTGCTCTGCACTTGTAAATCACTCGGCATTACGATAAAGTTCATTGCGCTAATGTTTCCAATTTTAGATGCAAATTTTTTATTCAAATTTTCATTTATACTTAACTTGAGCTGAGCAGCAGCAGAACAATGCGTACGCCTGCATGCCATAATGTGGCAGAAAAAGGGAAAAAGTGGGATTGGAACTTAAGGTTGGGAATTCCAATTAGCATAATGTAAGGAATTTTTTCATTGTTAAGATATTTGCATGATTTGTAACAAAATTTGAGATTCAATCAGTCACACAAAAAAGATAGCACCGCTTGGACATATATGGACTAGAAATTATGTTGTGCATGTGCTCGCAACCTCATCCCTACTTACTTGTTACACTAGAGATTCTAATCATTTGACAGGGCAAAAAATACGGGGGAAAGGTTATATAATTACATGTCATGCTGTACGGTACAGTGTGTTGTAATTCCCCGCAAAATCTGCATATCAGAGACATTAATGGATACGGTAATGGATAGAAATCTTCATCTTCACTAAATAATCTGATTACATCAAGACATGTCATTATATCGTTCATAAGAAACAGAACAGGATAGCAATATATAAACTCTCATATTATATTTTGTTGCAATAATAATAATAACAATAACAAACAGCCAGCCAGCCAAGAACAGTTCAACAACACAAGGAGATTTCATTTATGCAAGCAGGAATGATGATGATAGCAATAATGACGAAGCGATGATGAGCGTCAACCTAACCTTTTCGGCAATTAAATTTGATATGCATTTATTCCTTATTTATTGACTCGAGATTTAAAATGCAAAAATAAATAAATACGTCGTATAAAGAATTGTGTGTAATATCAAAATGGGAAAACATCATTTTTCCATAATTTCCAAATTTGTGCTTTGTTTTTTTTTTTCGACAAAAAACAGTTACACTAGTTATTATGCTAACTACTAAAGAGTACCTACACTGGTGATGATAATAGTTATTACATACACAAAAACAACTAGCAACTTGTTACATAATCATAATAATTGACTTTGTTTTTAAAAACAAAAGTCGCCTTATATAACAGCTTGCACTTGCACTTTTTTTTACGAAAAAGAGGATATATGGATTGAAGATAGCATGTCAAAAAATTAGCAAATATTTAATGAAACCCCAATTTAAGCTTTACCAACCAACCATGTAATACGTTATATTTCGTGTGTGTGTTTGGTTTGACCATTTCAATAAAGAAAAGTGAATATATTTTTGAGAAACAAGCCAATAATTAACATCATTTTAGAGATTATCCAATGCGATTATTGTTAACCCATTATACGCGTACAAACATTAATATATGCACACATTCATTATTACTTTATCGGTACTTCTCGTTTTGCGTACAGTACCACGCTCCCTTCTCTGCTGTGACAATAATGGTCCGCATCTCTGTCATTAAAACTGCAATAATGAATGGACAATGGACATTTTTTCTTCTTGTCATCTAAAAGAATGATGAAGATGACGATGATTGTATCTTTTTTGTTGTTGCTGATGATGATGACCTAACCGTCCTTTACCCATGCTGTGCTCACTGTCTATTTAGTTTTTGTTGCACATATTCAGAAAATGCGTTAATGAAACGAAATTGACAGAGCGAAAAACATAAATACCTATAGAAACCAAACCACCAAGAATGCAGCTCTTGCATTTTCTCAGGTATTGTCGTCAGGTTTTTTTGGTGAATGAAAACGAAAAGATGAGAAGTGAAGATAAAGAAGTAAGTTTTCGCATTTCCATAATCTCCTCGCTGCGGCTGCTGAGCCCCACAAATAGTAATTTAGCTATTTGTACGTAGAAATGCGTAGGGAGAGGGATAAAGCATAAATAGCGGCAACAATAAAATCATAAAAGGTGACACGTTTGTAAAAATGTTGATATCACGTGTGGACAAACAGAGTCATAAAGAAGGTCCCAAAAACAAAACAAAAAACAAGAGAAATCGTCGTCGTCACAACAAAACTTGAACCAGAGTCAAACAGGTAGGCAAGTAGTCAAAAGGAAAGGAGTGGAGTAGGGGGCAGTCGAATAATAGTGAATGGAATTGTGGTAGTTGGAGTAATAAAAAAATGCATATCTGCATATTATTGCAATTAAAAGGGATTATATAACCGCCCAAGAAGAAGATGTGTTGGCTTGCTGATTATCTCGTGTGCCACCTCTTCAAAAAACCATAATTATGTGCGCTACACACTTTTTATGCCCTTATGAATATGAATGCTTTTGCTACAACACACTACGCTACACAAGTAATAAATATTGAATTTGCTACGTGTAATAATTTCACCCAGGCAGATTGAGAATCATTATGATCACCTCCACAGCATTTTTTTACACTCCCTTTTACATAATACGTATTTGTATGCCTGTGTGTTTACTTTCCAACGTTGCACTTGGCAGTAGTGAGCAGGCGCCTTCGTTCGTGTAATTTATCACCTGATCATTTTTTATTATTCAATTTGTGTACCTCACATAATAAAATAGGTACAATATGTATGTTTCTCCTGTGCGCTGGGTTAATACTCTGCATCCTTAATTAATTCGCAAAAAAGCGTGAAAGTTTTAAGTCTGGTTACTGCAGTGGTGGTGTGCTAGTACGTGCTTAACTACTTTTTAAATTGACATTTTATAGTGGTACAGTAAGTAAATAGTGTTTAAACAATGCGTGCTTTAATTTCATTAGGAATGCGTATAAGGACCTAATTATGACAATGAAATGAATTGTACTTATCTTAATGTGAGAGACTGAGCAAACAAATACCAACAAAGGAGTTTATTTTAAAAAACGCAGAAAATTTATCACGAACACGTACATTGTACACCCCCACATCCCACCACCCTCACCCGTGGATTCTCTTGTAATTAACTAGAAACCGTTCTGATTTTAATTACCAAGCTGTCAAATGGAACGTTTTTAGTTCGTGATTTATTCGTGTGCCTAAGATCATGACGGTGAGTTAACTAAGCGCATTGGCAAATATATATAGCATGTAAAACCATCATAATATGCAAAGGCGCAAGAGACCAAAGGGGATCATAGAGAAATAAGTACACATGGGAATTTTTATGACTTGAAGAAACGCAAACTCTTGAGAGTTTACGAACAAAACCATTATTTATTATGAGACTTGGCAACTTTGAAAAAAAGCAGAAAATGAAGAGATTGTCAGCAGTCAGCTCAAAGTTTAAACACGCTTTTTTGCATCTTTTCCTCTCACCATTATTACTGCTTTATAGGTGGGGAACACATTTTGAATTGCAACGAGGGGATCCTAGGTACCACGCCACTTGTAGAACAATCAAGTCAGAAATCCCTTGATGAACACGTACCTAGCACACCATTGTGAATCATTAAAGCTCGCTGCAATAAAACTGTCTTACTGTTACTGCCTCCTTTAATAGTTATCGCGTAGTGGATCAAGTCTATAAATACTTATAGGTATCGTAGACTCGTAAAAATATTTTTTTCTGTTCATCACACAAAAAAACCAATGTTTTGCTTTCAAGATTTGGCTGACTATTCGTTTCGCGATAACGTACAACCGCCCAATATCTGTCCATGCACACAATATAATTATTTGTTTCTGTAAATGACTCATCTGGTCATCATTACAAATATTATCTCCGCAATCCTCCTCATTGTCATCGCTGTAATTCCCCCATTTACTCACACTTGTCTATACAGAAAGTGCAAATTACTACCACGAAATTGTACGCTACTATCACCAACAACGAGAGTGGTAAATTATTAATAATAAAAAATAATAAATCCCAGATAGTAAACGGTCACTCTCCCCATGTGCAAAATGTTTTTACGAACTTTTGCTAATTGGTTTACCACCAATAAAACTCGACGACCTCTCTATAGACGATCACGGGTAGGAATATATGGACGATGGATGCAACCATGCAACAGTAACAGTGATTGCACGCTTTAATCACTTCTATAGGTCACTGCAGGAGACGACGTCCAAACTTTAATTGTCCACCTCTAATCTTTCCACGTACTTTGTTTGTGATGGACACTATCTTCATCCCAATTAAAATAATATAACTGTAAACATTCTTATTGCAGCCGTTTGTGTGTGTCATATACGAGGCAACATTGATCCGCCACGAGGTTTTCTATTGTAAACAGCAAAAAAAATGTGAGGAGCAATGATACAATAAAGTATAACAATCTGACGTAATGGTCACGGGGCAGCCGACCGAGGATATCTAATTGTTATAAAATATTTTAATAATCGTATAAAATGACCAAGAAAATCTGATGAGTCTTGTCGATGGCCGATTTGTACCAGTGGCTTACATTTATAATAATAATATATTAACATACATAAAATATGAGATAACAGCCCTACTGACAATACGCTTTTACGTTTAAATTATATGGTATGTCCTGCCATAAATTAGCTGCTTGCTTGTAGTTGATATAATAACGTGACATTTGATACCACAAGATAAACAAATCGGGGAAGACGGTAATATGCATTAGACATTTTATCTACCCCGTTTTGCATTTTTACGACATCTACGCAATAGTAACATAATATTTATGACGTGATGATAAAAATGTAAAATACTTAATTCCTGTAACGGAACCAGGAACGGTATTTTTGGATGATTGAATATAGAACAGTGTAATATGGTGTATGTGGTAGTGTACGCGGTGAATATCGAAACTGTGTTACGAGTATCTGAGGAGGAGACATTTGCGTGATGTGTGCACTTATTATTATTGGATCTTATTTTTATAGAAGGAAGAACTGCATCATCAAAAGCTTCTTTTTTTTAAAGTGCACTGATAAAGTGAATTAAATAGATACTCCAAATAATTTATACGTTTAAAGCGACTACTATTACAACTACTGCTCTGTGTTTCGCGAGCATATGTACAAGCTAACAATAAGTAAACGATGATGATGAATGTAAAATGCACTGTGTACAGTTTGGTTTGGCTCGTTCCTACAAGTTAGAATCGCTTTTTTACGATAATGAAGCCGTAAAATGGGAAAATAGCTCAATCCTTGCGGAACAATGAACACACAACGCTGCTGCTGCAGTTGAACGTAACGCACACACGCACGCATCATCATCATATAAAATATTATATGAGGCGTTTACCTGTCTATCCGTCTGCTGCTGTATGTACGCGCGGTGTTGTTGATGATGATGATGATATCTGATATCCAAATAAAATGCCACACAGAACAACAATATACACATCAACCAAGCCAGCCAACCAACCGCAATATTTCTTTGTTTAGTAAAATGCCCTCAGAAAGGAAACAGGGTAAAATAATATACACATGTACGCGAAAGGATGGCTTCTCGAAATATTTTTTTATTTACAAAGTGCGCTGCTATTGCGTGCAGCAGGTAAATTGGCAGTGTAGATAATAAAATAATTAGAACAAGATTGAAAAAGCGTAAGGCCCCACTTTGCTCAGTGGCATCATCGCACTTTGAATAATGTCAATTGATAAGACGTGTCATTCGTTGTCTGCATTGTGACTGTGCAAATGGCAGATAAAAAAACTTAAATGGTTTTGTAGAGAGGTTGTCTCCATTTTTTGGCTTCCTAGTTTAGGTACAACAGGTAGGTATTGTAATAGTGTATGAAGAAAAAAATGCATTTTTGAAATTAAACATTTTTTTCACAGGGAATTATGCAGTTACACTGTTATCAATAATGGCTCATTGGCATTTCTCTAAGGAGGATGAACGTTTCTGAAAGTGTTTGTACTATTGCATTTTACTATCAGGATAAGTAGACGTACATGGCAAGCATTTCCTTTCCTGTGGTGATAAGCAAGGTTTATTTTGTCATTGGGTTTGTCCTACATTTAATTACGGTGCCGGAGTTGATTATAATTATTTTCTTTTAATTCCTTGAAAATTGCAATTATTTTAACCACTGCAAATTATACGTATTGCGTCCTTAGTACTGGAGTGAACCCAACGAACAATTTTAACCATTACACCTATTCCAACTATATGATTTTAGAAAAAAATTATTTATGACGTGTGACGTCGAATCGTGACATTTTTATGTCTACATATTATCCAATAGCTGAGGTATCTTAGATTGAGTATTAAAACTACTTGACCTCTTACGCGTATTTCAGCTGTAATGAAAATGACAAAATGTAATTTTTCACTCATTTGTAACCTGTCATTCACATTACTGGAAACATTGGTAGCCAAAAAGCAGACACAAATCATGACGACTTGTAATTAAAATAAAAAATATAAGATAACGTACATGAGCACTTGATGACCCCCAAAAAGTCTCTCAATAAGGCCACAATATAAAGGAACGAAGGCTCCACCGTCTGCTCTGTTGACCTTTCATTATTATAACGCTTCAACTTTTCACTGTCACTGTCGTGCGCATTAATCCATGGTAAATACATTCACGGAATGAATGACTGACTGCGTCCGCACAGAAATTAATTACTCTATCCTTTATGCAAATTTAGACTGCCTACCTGTACAAATTAGTAGCTTTTGTTAGAAAATGGAAATATCGACCAATCGTAGTTTTTTTTTGCGTTATTGCCAACCAGCAGAACGTCAACAGTTTACACTTTTGGGTTGATTTGTGAGATCGTGCTATTCCCCATCCATCCATCCCTATGGTCTCCCTCCACCACCGTGTTCAATCAATGTCGAAGCTTGACAATGTCGTAAATTCACAGAGTGGTTAGAGGTACACGTTTTAGGATTTAAAAGAATTAAATGAAAATTGAAATTGCCCATTCGATTTTGTTGAAACTCGCGGGGGATCACAACCAATGTGAAAGAGAAAAAAAGAATAGCAAAAAACAGTGATGGAGAATGGACTTCATGCAGGTTTTCATAGTCAATCCCACAACTCGTCTAAGGAGTGTGCCAGTTTTTTTCTAGCAGAACGATAAACTCACAAAGTTTGGCTAGGCATTAGGCACGGCACAATATGCATTCATCAAGTAAAAATAGAGATATGTTGTCACCATTAAAATTTATTCAATATTTTACACTGTTTACTTACTCGCCAGATTTTATTTATTTCAATTTTACGTTATGCTCCATAGCCCAAATTGTCTTATTCCTCCAACTCCTATAATATTTCATCTTCAACAATTTCACGAAAAAATTCGTTCGCAGAAATGCCAACTCGACTCACTACAACAAAAATTGTGCATGACAAGCGTCAAAATGGATAATATGAAGCAAGTAGACTGTGAAAAATTACTCAAAGTCGCAAAGTTGAAAGTGCAGTACCGTTTTCTTTGTATTACAGCAAATACCTACAAAATTCTTCTACAAACACAAAGGAAAGGGGAAGTGCATTCTTTATCATAAAAAACATCAAACAAGCTAAGAATTTGATTTTTCATTAATGGAAGCACACTACAAGAAACATTTGATGTAATCTATGGTATCTCTGTACGCGACAATATTGGGCGTTGCAGAACAAAGAAAATATCAGCTACACAAGATGGTTGACAGAGAAACTGAAAAAATGTAAACCACATTTACCTACGTAAATATTTACGACTTGCACACAGATGACAGACTACAAAGAACAAGATGACATGTTAATACATACATGGGAAAACATCTTCAACGCAAGAGAACCAGAGCATTGCGAAATGTGCGTTGAGCACGTGGCTTTTTCATCCGGTAAAAACTTTGCGACTTTCTAGGGTGGTGTACCAAACGTAACGGAAAATGGGTCGGCATCTGTCCTTCATTGCTTCCTGTTCATATTATTAACAACACAATAAATTGTGCATGGTAATAGTAGTAATATTACTTGATCATATTCTTTTTGATCTAAAGTGCCAACTTGGCATATATATAATATGTACCATGATTCTGAGATGATTGCATAGGACGTATATTTGCCTAATTTGCCGTGAGGGATTTATAGTAAAATTTTTGCATGAAAATTTGTCCTTAAGCAATATTTGCTTGGAACATACCTACCGCATAGGTAAACCTGGGACTTGGTAAATATAACTCTACTTAATTTTAATTATAGTATTGATTGATTAACAGTGTGATTGTAGAGTTTCTTTTCCCCTGGCAATACATGATCATTCACGTCTTGTACAGTCAACAATGGTATATTGCATATTACTTAAGTTTTAATCATTGAATTTCACTTTTCTATCTCCGACATGGGGAATCATGATCGATATTCTGGTAACCTATCGAAACAATTTCCATTGTTAACAACTGTGAATGTAGTTTTTAAGATACTCCATAGTCCATTCAACGAACGTACATGACATAGATAATGTGTGGTACGTACGTGATGATAAGAATAGCTTTCAAGAAGCTGCGTTATACAAAAAGACTCAATTTATAAAACTTGTTGTATGAAAGTCTTCTAAAATTGTCCGCTACTTTTATTTTCGGCGTTATAGTTCACGCATAATATTGTCATGACATGTCATGCTAGCAGTGTGTCACTATGTCAGCCAAGCTAGAAATCATCAACAGATTAATTGTTTAGCTTTAAAATAAAGGAGACCTGCCACTCTCACCCGTCATGGAATAAACAATACATGCCTACTCTAACCTGCTAATATGCAAATAACGCTTTCAGCAAAATCATGATTCATTACTCATATTTTTTGCATTTGCTATTTGAAAAATTATACAAAAGAGCTATATGCATGTCATCGCTAAACTAACGTGCTATATGCGCGGAGGGTACAAATGCAGAATTATGCATTTTTTTATCAAATAAAAAAACACTTCGCCTTATTAATACATGAGAGAGCAAATGTGCATTTTGTATGCAAATGTCTATAGACAGCCGGGAATGATGCAAGAATGCAGTAGTCTTCGAATACAAAAGAAAAATTACCGCTACAATCGTCTTTTCTGTTAAACAGGCAAAACCATTATGCCTTACAATAATCTTGGATGGTGATGTGCATATCATGGCTAACAACTTTTTTGTTTAATTGGTGATGATGATTCTACCCTCCCAGAAAGATACGTACACTCTCGCTCTCTCTCTCTCTCCCTCTGTGTGTGTGTGTGCGTTACTCTTTTTACGAATTTTAGGATTGCACATTATTTGCATGCGTATGCCCCATACCTACCGTCACCGTCTTCAGTAGTCATCATACATTATATCGTCGCCTTGTGCCTTAATGAAGGAATGTGTCTTTCATACTTTCATCGACCAACCAGCAGCAGCACACACACACACCAGCCATCTTAATGTGTTTTCTGCATTCGTTCGTTGCGTGTTTTGATACTTGGATACAACAGAGAACAACCTGAATGCAGATATTACAAACGAGTTAGAGTATAAATGATAAGTACCACTGTTATGCGAGAGGATATTACATGTCACCAATCATACACAGCAGGTGACCTCTTCTGATATAGCCGATCCGCCATCGGGTGTTCCCCTTTGAGGTGGAAAAATGGTAATTTTGGGTACAATTTTTTTGGGTGATCATCTTTCGTCGTCAATAATTAGATGCATTCTTCATTCATCCAAGATCGTAATTGTTCAAGGATCATCGTCATCATCATCATCATCATTACCATCTAAAAGCCAAGATCACCTGAAGATGTATCCTCATTATGACAACCTGTCATCCCAAAGCATTTTATGCACTTATCATCAACATGTTTATTCCGCCAGATATGGAATAGACCCCAACAACACAGCAACGACCGTGTGGAGTAAGCATTCATTCGTGCATGCGTGTGTTTCGCGTAAACTGTTATTTTAATGAAAGCCCAAATGAAAAACTGTCAGTCTCAATTAAAATTACGTATGCAAATGTATGTATATTAAAAACGTATGTTACAGTTTCCTTCGAAATGTATTAATTTTAATTGTGTTAAACCTGCGTACCTCCAAACTTTAACAACTATCGTACCGGTAGGTAGTAGGAAGTAGGTAGCAAAGACACCATTAGTACCTACCATACCTACCCACTCAAAATTTGTGATGGTAATTACCATTTTTCTAAATGAACTTTTATTGCAAGGCCGCCCCGCTACAAAAGATCAGTCGTTGTTTAACCAATTGGTGGTAGGCATATTTAGTATATATATTGAATTTGGCACCGTGACTTGGTTGAACAACAGCCTCTCTCACTGCAAATAATTTATAAAAATAGAAATAAATAATAATTGCATTAATGAACTTCCATTTCAAAATACTCTGCTGCACTTATATAAATAAATATATACCTCAGTGCACTAATGCTGTATATAATAAAATGCCTTTGATTTTCAATCATGATTATGTACACATAAAAATTATCCTCTTGGACGGAATTATTAGCACTCTAATGCTTGCTTCTTCTGTTTCATCATCATCACCATCTCACAGTGTACTCACTCACAGCAGCAGTGCTGCTGATGATAACACACCACCACCAATCACCCTGCTATCATGTACATACCACCCCTGTTATTAAGTTTCATTTAATCTGTTGGAAATGATCGTGAATCAGCGTACAGTATAAAAATAAAAATTTACATGAGAACGACGTGCTTAAATGAATTCCTTCACCAATGCTGTGTGTATATGTGGTTATGATGACTATTTAATACATCTTTTACGACGCTTACAAGCACCAATAAAGTACCCTACCCTGTCAATTTTAATGGTTAGCTTGCTGATAAATACAATATTTGAAAAAGGTATTAAAAAGTTGATTACTACTGCAGTATGTGGGGGTGGTGGCTGTTGCCGGCTACAAAGGTTAACCCCAGAATTTTACGCTTCACGTAATTAGGTATATGAATTTATGAATATTAACGATCAGGAATTAAAGTATTTGTGTAGTACCCCCAAAATCATATATCGTTTATTCCGTCACAATGAAATCATTTTTAACAAAGAGATAATAAGGAAAGGTTTGAATTGGTCACCGTTCACTGTTCTCCATCTCGACGTCGACTGTGCTGGTGAACATTTAAAATAATTTGATTATATCTTCAGCAGACACAAGTCGTTTATTATTATTCCCTCCTGTGATGTATATATTAAATACTTGCAATTTTAAAGACTTCTTTAGAAAAAAATGTTCTGTTTCTATTTGCTCTGTGATTATTTACTATTTGTTCGTGATTTTTATAGAGTATTTATGCAGGTACATGTTGCAACCACTATACTTGTGTAGTGCATGCCTCAGCAATAATACTAACATTATTACCTCTGCATTTAAAAAAGGACATAAAACCCATGACTCTGTAATTTGATATCTATAAAATACACAATCGTAATAATTTTAGGTATTGAAACAAGTCAGATAACGTCGATAAAGGTGCCGATCGATGGTGTGCGATTGCAGTGTAACTAGGCAAATAAAACACGTATATACCTCTCTGCACGCAGTTGATTTGTTGTATTGTATTTTTTACCTTCTCTCTCTCTCTCTCTCGCCGTCTGTAATAACTTACACGTATTACCACCTATTATTGTAGTTATGATTGAATTCAATGCAAATACAGGATATTACCAGTTGACTCGACGACGACAGGGACGATGACGTTGAACTCGAAAAAAATTACTGCTAACAACAATCACCATGGAGTTCGGAGGATTATGATTACACATGAAAGAAAAATGGTTATATTATAAAAATCCTTGATAACAAATAAAAATAACAAGCAACAATAACTTTACCAGGAGAAAAAATGTGTTTTTTTGCGAAATGTCAGATAATATAATATGTAACTTGACATAGGCATCACCGACACCGTTATCCTGTAGCGAGCCATATTGATTGGTTTTTATTGTAAATAAAACGTGACATCAAACAAGTCACAAAAGTCACAAGGACAGAACTGCAACAATCATCGTCGTCGTCATGTTCCCTGTATCCCTGATTTTATTGCCACGTAATGTTTTTACAAAGTCTACTTTTACACGAGCAAATTAAACACAAATTTGAAGACAAAGACAGTATCAATCACTCCTTTAAAAGGTATGCAAATAAGGAAAAAATCACTTGGAGCCATCTTCAGCGAAAGAAAATGTTTTGTCCTTTCTTTTTGTGATCGCCAGCCTCAGCCTAAAAAAATCGTCACAAATATCTATTGTTTTTCTGCAAGCGCCTTAAGAGCCGCGTTTTCAAAGACGCACAGGCTGTGGAGCAACTTTTCAGTAACCTTGTCACCACTCTGCATCGTACTACCACCGCCGCCTCGATACCTCCTGAAACGGTGAGTGATGGTCAAAATTGCCACAAAACATATAGTAGTGGGCCCTTAAAAAGTTGCAGCGGCAACGGCAACAACGGCGGTTGCTGCACACATAACAATAACAATAATACTCTATTATTCTGTTAATAGGATAACGACAATGATCTCCTTTAAATACTTCACTATGCCCAAAAACCAATGTTTTAATGCTGTTGTTGAAAAGATTTCTATTAATACGAATTGTTATTATTATGATTAGGTACTTAATATTCCCTGCATTTTCCCCCTTTTCAAGTAGTAACAACGATAACAAATTGGCTGATCAACTTGTACTTTCAAAATGAAAGAATACCAGCTTATCTTTCATTCTCGAGCTTCTTCTTCGCTTACGGCAAGTCATCATCATCATCATCATCGTCATCCCCGCCGCCTTCATCACCATCTCTTCACGCGCACGTTCGTTTACGGCAGAAATTATTTTTGTTACACTATTACCCTTTTCCTTTCTACTTCCATCATAATCACATAATCATCATCATCATCATCATCCATAATTCATTCATCACCCAAGAAGATAAAACTCTGACTTGTTTGCATAACTCTTTCGTACTATAAACCTACACACTACTACACATATTTTGACGCAACAAAAAATACTAGCGCCGAGAACACATTCATTTTTAAACCCATCATCATTATCACATTCATTTAAGTTATCTTTCTAGCAAGAAAAAGGGAGAAGAAAAAGGAAAGGTATTTGGAACAAGTACCTCTTCTTTTATTATTCTTTCTTATTATTATTATTATTATTATTATTATTATTATTATTATTATTATTGCCATTTGCTCCGCTGCTGCTGATAAACGGATTGAAGTAAACGAATTTATGCTTTCAATTCAAAAGTTAAAAACCTGCAACCGCAAACAAAAATACTAGCGCCGAGAACACATTCATTTTTAAACCCATCATCATTATCACATTCATTTAAGTTATCTTTCTAGCAAGAAAAAGGGAGAAGAAAAAGGAAAGGCATTTGGAACAAGTACCTCTTCTTTTATTATTCTTTCTTATTATTATTATTATTATTATTATTATTGCCATTTGCTCCGCTGCTGCTGATAAACGGATTGAAGTAAACGAATTTATGCTTTCAATTCAAAAGTTAAAAACCTGCAACCGCAAACCGTGCCACACATTCACAAGCATACATACATATGTACATAAGTTTAAATATATTTGTGAGTGACACGCCGTTCTCGGGTTATAGCAATAAGCACACAACCCCATCATGGGGATATGCACATGCAATCATAAATTAATCATATCAATCATAAGTATGACTATGATCACTGTTATCATCCCATAAAAATACAAACCACCATATCACCACCATCAAAATCATGATACGATGATAATATTGATAATGATGATGATGATGACTCTAGTGATTTGTGAATGATACGTAAAAGCTACGCTATAATGCAATGTCTATATGACAAGCTACAATACTGCTGCTGCTGCCCCACCGTCACTTCTCTACGGATCATCATTGTTATTCTTATTATTATTGTTATTTTAACAGCAACAACAACAGCAGGAGCAGCACCACAACACTTGGAAAATTCAACAATGCAATATTTTTTCTTTTTGTTTGTTCTTCTCTTACTTTAATAGGCTTTCTGCTCACTTCATTTTTATACGTGCTACTGTTAATATTATTATCCACGACTATGTCTGATAAAAAGTCATATGCCAGAAATTATTGTCATCATTATTCCTATTATTACTGGTTTCGAGTACAGTGCACACATATACACACATACTGTAAGATTACGGCTATTATATAACCGTCGTGATGATCGCAGTAATAATAATTATTGTAGTTTGTGTGGTGCATCATGCACTTTTCATTCTCTCTCCCTTAAAAATTATGACGAGTTACCTATTATGTATATAGGTCTCTGTGCATATTCTGCAAATTACTTGTGCGTACATATATTTATATATATCCCTCTTTTCACTAACCCTTCATCGTAAAAACGGTAATAATGATTCACAACCACAGTCCTCATCATCATCAGTGGCAAAAAA